>JAFIRS010003968.1:0-106139 GCA_018342105.1 Gonioctena quinquepunctata | reverse complement strand
AATGACGAAATGTCCAAGCCAAAAAAAAAAAGTACTTGGCTTGTGTTTTGAAAAGGATTCTTTTCCGTATTTTCTGTTTTCGTAAGTATCTTTTGTCCGATTTTTATCTGAATGTAATTTGAATGATTTTGATTCGGATAAACCATTGAGCCCCGATGAGATATGAAATTAAATTCAAAACATTGGCGTCCAAACAATGGTTTTCCTTTGATACCGAATTCATCTATGTCTCAACTCACTAATTTGAAAGAATTATTAGTGACTCACCAAACTCAACAGATATTCAATTATTCATTGCTCTATTTTTTTTGCTTTAAATTTTTTCGAAACGTGTACTATTATTTTTGAGTTTTCATTTTTATGATTAGTTTTTGTATTGAATTGTAGAATCGTACAAAAAAGTGTATTTTTTCAGAGTTGACAAATCAATTTATTTGTGACCATTACAATAACTGTTACAATGTTGTAGCCAATCGATATAAAATGAAGTAACGAAAACAGACAATCAGAGCCATTCTAATGTTTGGGTGGCATAACAGTCATACATACAGTAAGATGATTCCACATCTGATTTTATGAACATCCTGTTAATATTTTCAACAAATCAGTCTGGACTATTTTTAATATGTGAAAAAAATATTTTTGATTACGTTTGAAAATTTTGAATTTTTCCTGTTTTTGTTTTGCTGTTCACAATTCTGGTAGGTATCGAAAATGGCCTCTTTTGAGCTCAATGTGACTTTTGGGGATTGTAGTGGGTGAAAGTTATGCCTACATTTTTGTAAGCGATTTTTTCCCACTGGAACTCAGAAAGATTGGAGTTTTATATACTGCCAAGCATTCTGTTTGTTTAACTTCCGCTAGCAGTCCATTGAAAAATAGAAAGAATTTTCCTACAAAAAATAATAATTATTGTTCTGGGTGTTGAAATTGTGATAATCGATTCCATCCATACAGCTTATATAACAATTGGTGAGGTCGGTATTATTTAATGTATTATTGAACTGAAAGATTGAATACGTTTTTTTGGTCGCCTTCCGCATAAATCCCTCGTTGTTCGTTGATTTGCTTCTATTTTGAATAAGAATTCATTGGTCGGTATTATTTTGTGTCTAAGAATGCATTAGAAACTTCTCCTTACATTTTCAAAAAATCATTTGGAAAATTCAAAATATTTGAATGTACACTGAAGAAACAAAATGAATTTGTATCAGTTTCAGACAAATAGTGACCTCGACGAAAATATAATAATAAAATAATTTACAAATTATAATAATAATTATATAATTTTCAGAGGGAACCCACTTGTGGAAATGAATGGAATACTGCTACTGATACTGTGAAAATTGTCCGACTAGACGACATGTTGATGGCAGGCAAAACCTTTGAGTTTCACAAAAACAAACTTGAAGAATCTCTTTCAAAGACAGAATTTGAAGAATGTCTTCCAAAAACAGAACTTCCTATTATTCAGAACACAGAAAAATGGAAACCTGATTATTTTAAGAAAAAAAGAAAATGGAAAAAAACTAAAATGTAATGCTGAAAAGAAGACTATCACCAAAGAATATTTAAGAAGTACCCAAAAGAAGCCTATTAGGAAAGAATATCTAAGATGCACCCAAAAGGCTACTCGTAAATGTAATTTCGAGAAAAAATCATTTTCCAGCGTCAAAAAGATAAAGATTATGTAATATGTAAAACCCAAAATAGGGGAATCTATGATCTTTATTCGCATAAGAAAATTCGATCAGTGTCCAAGTCAAAGGTATATTCATAAAAATTCGAGGATTTTCAATGAGATAAGATCATTAAAATATTTAAAATAATGATTTCACGTCAACGTTTCGAACTTTATTAAATACATCAGGGCTTACACATATTTTTCCGAGTAAAAAACGTTAACACCAGTACGTTTGCTTGTGTTTCGAAAATGATTCTTTTCCGTATTTTCTGTTTTCGTAATGTATCTTTTGTCCGATTTCTATCTGAATGTAATTTGAATAATTTTGATTCGTATGAACCATTGAGCCCTGATGAGATATGAAATTAAATTCAAAACATTGGCGTCAGAACAATGGTTTTCCTTTGATATACCAAATTAATCTATGTCTCAACTCACTAATTTGAAAGAATCATTAGTGACTCACCAAACTCAACAGATATTCAATTATTCCTTCCGCACAAATCCCTCGTTGTTCGTTGATTTGCTTCTAGTTTGAATAACAATTCATTATAAACTCTTCTTACATTTCTCAAAAAATCATATGGAAAATCCAAAAAATTTGAATGTACACTGAAGGAAACAAAATGAATTTGTATCAGTTTTAGACAAAAATATAATAATAATATAATTTTCAGAGGAAACCCCACTTGTGGAAATGAGCGGACTACTGCTACAAACACTGTGAAAATTGTCCGACTAGACGACATGTTGATGGCAGGCAAAACCTTTGAGTTTCACAAAAACAAACTTGGATTTTGATTCGGATAAACCATTGAGCCCTGATGAGATATGAAATAAATTCAAAACATTGGCGTCAAAACAATGGTTTTCCTTTGATACCAAATTGATCTGTCTCAACTCACTAATTTGAAAGAATTATTAGTGACTCACCAAACTCAACATATATTCAATTATTAACTTTTTTTTTTGCCTTCAAATTTCTCGAAACGTGAACTTTCATTTTTTAGTTTCCATTTTTATTATTAGTTTTTGTATTCAATTGTAGAATCGTACAAAAAGTGTATTTTTCCAGAGTTGACAAACCAATTTATTTGTGAACATAACAATAACTTTAACAATGTTGTAGCCAATCGATATAAAATGAAGTCACGAAAACAGACAATTAGAGCCATTCTAATGTTTGGGTGGCATAACAGTCATTAATACAGTAACAGGAACAATCGTGGACAAAGCTTTTGAATATAGGTATTTATAATGTGCAAGTCTTTAAAAAAAGGTATCACATACTTCCAGAGTGGATAGTACTTGTCCAAATGAAGGAAAGAGTCCCTATTGAATATAAATCTGGACTATTTTGAATATGTAAAAAAATATTTTTGATTATTTTTCAAAATTTTGAAGTTTTCCTGTTTTGTTTTGCTGTTCTGGTGGGTATCGAAAATGGCCTCTTTTAAGCTCAATGTGATTTCTAGGGATTGTAGTGGGTGAAAGTTACCCATCATTTTTGTAAGCGATTTCTTCTCACTGGAACTCAGAAAGACTGGAGTTTTATATACTGCCAAGCATTCTGTTTGTTTAACTTCCGCTAGCAGTCCATTGAAAAATAAAAAGATTTTTCCTACGAAAAATTATGATTATTGTTCTGGGTGTTGAAATTGTGATAATTGATTTTATCCATACAGCTTGGATAACAATTGGTAAGTTCGGTATTATTTAAAGTATTATTGAATTGAAAGTTGAATACGTTTTGCCGGTCACCTTCCGCATTAGTCTGTCGTTGTTCGTTGATTGGAATAAGAATTGATTAGAAACTCTTCTTACATTTCTCAAAAAATCATTTGGAGAATCCAAAATATTTGAATGTACACTGAAGGAAACAAAATGAATTTGTATCAGTTTTGGACAAATAGTGCACCGTCGACAAAAATATAATAAAAATATAATTTTCAGAGGAACCCCACTTGTGGAAATTAATGGAATACTGCTACAAACACTGTGAAAATTGTCCGACTAGACGACATGTTGATGGCAGGCAAAACCTTCGAGTTTCACAGAAACAAACTTGAATAATCTCTTTCAGAAACAGAACTAGAAGAATGTCTTCCAAAAACAGAACTTCCTAACATTCAGAACACAAAAAAATGTAAACCTGATTATTTCAAGAAAAAAAAGGAAATGAAAAAAAACTAAAACTGAAAAGAAGCCTATCACCAAAGAATATTTGAGAAGTACCCAAAAGAAGCCTATTAGGAAAAATATCTAAGATGCACCCAAAAGGCTACTCGTAAATGTAATTTCGGAAAAAAATTCATATTCCAGCGTCAAAAAGATAAAGATAATGTATTATGTGAAACCCAAAATAGGGGAAACTATAATCTTTATTCGCATAAGAAATTCGATCAGTGCCCCAGTCAAAGGTATATCCATGAAAAATTCACAGGATTTTCAATGAGATAAGATCATTATAATATTTGAAAAAATGATTTCACGTCAACGTTTCGAACTTCATTGAATACATCGTCAGGGCTTACACATATTTTTTCGGGTAAAAAACTTCAACATGAATACGTTTGCTTGTGTTTTGAAAATGATTCTTCTCCGTATTTTCTGTTTCCGTAATGTATCTTTTGTCCGATTTTCATCTTAATGTAATTTGAATAATTTTGATTCGAAGAAACCATTGTGCCCTGATGAGATATGACCGAAAATGGCCTTTTTTCAAGCTCAGTGTGACTTTTGAAGATTGTAGTGGGTGAAGTTATGCCTACATTTTTGTAAGCGATTTTTTCTCACTGGAACTCAGAGAGATTGGAGTTTTATATACTGCCAACTTCCACTAGCAGTCCATTGAAAAATTAAAAGATTTTTCCTACGAAAAATAATAATTATTGTTCTGGGTGTTCAAATTGTGATAATCGATTCCATCCATACAGCTTGGATAACAATTGGAAAGGTCGGTATCATTTAATGTATTATTGAACTGAAAGATTGAATACGTTTTGCCGGTCGCCTTCCGCATAAATCCCTCGTTGTTCGTTGATTTGCTTCTATTTTGAATAAGAATTCATTAGAAACTCTTCTTACATTTCTCAAAAAATCATTTGGAAAAATCAAAATATTTGAATGAACAGTGAAAAAAATGAATTTGTATCAGTTTCAGACAAATAGTGCACCGTCGACAAAAAATATAATAATAAAATAATTTACAAAAATATAATAATAATAATTATATAATTTTCAGAGGGAACCCCACTTGTGGAAATGAATGGAATACTGCTACGAAATACTGTGAAAATTGTCCGACTAGACGACATGTTGATGGCAGGCAAACCTTTGAGTTTTACAAAAACAAACTTGAAGAATCTCTTTCAAAAACAGAACTTGAAGAATGTCTTCCAAAAACGAACTTCCTATTATTCAGAACAGGAAAAATTGAAAACCTGATTATTTCAAAAAAGAAAGAAAATGGGAAAAAACCCGAAATGTAATGCTGAAAAGAAGACTATCACCAAAGAATATTTAAGAAGTACCCAAAAGAAGCCTATTAGGAATGAATATCTAAGATGCACCCAAAAGGCTACTCGTAAATGTAATTTCGAAAAAAAAAACATTTTCCAGCGTCAAAAAGATAAAGATAATGTATAATGTGAAACCCAAAATAGGGGAAACTATAACCTTTATTCGCATAAGAAATTCGATCAGTGCCCAAGTCAAAGGTATATTCATGAAAAATTCAGAGGATTTTCAATGAGATGAGATCATTATATTTGGAAAAATGATTTCACGTCAACGTTTCGAACTTCATTAAATACATCGTCAGGGCTTACACATATTTTTCGGAGTAAAAAACGTTAACACTAATATGTTTGCTTGTGTTTTGAGAATGATTGTTTTCCATATTATCTGTTTTGGTAATGTATCTTTTGTCCGATTTTTATCTTAATGTAATTTGAATCATTTTGATTCGGATAAACCATTGAGCCCTGATGAGATATGAAATCAAATTCAAAACATTGGCGTCAAAACAATGGTTTTCCTTTGATACCAAATTGATCTATGTCTCAACTCACTAATTTGAAAGAATTATTAGTGACTCACCAAATTTAACAGATATTCAAATATTCACTGCTTTATTTGTTTGCTTTAAAATTTCTCGAAACATGTATTTTATTTTTTAGGTTCAAATTTCATTATTAGTTTCTGTAATAAATTCTAGAATCGTACAAAGAAGTCTATTTTTTCAGAGTTGCAAACCAATTTATCTGTGAACATTACAATACTTGTAACAATGTTGTAGCCAATCGATATAAAATGGAGTAACGAAACCAGACAATTAGAGCCATTCCTATGTTTGGATGGCATAACAGTTATCAATTCAGTAACAGGAACAATCGTGGACAAAACTTTTGGATAAAGGTATTTTTAATGTGCAAGTCTTTAAAAAAAGGTATCATATACTTCCAGAGTGGTCGCCTTCTGCATAAACCTCTTGTTGTTCGTTGATTTGCTTTTATTTCGAATAAGAATTCATTAGAAACTCTTCTTACATTTCTCAAAAAATCATTTGGAAAATTCAAAATATTTGAATGAACAGTGGAAACAAAATGAATTTGTATCAGTTTCAGACAAATAATGCACCGTCGACAAAAATATAATAATAAAATAATTTTCAAAAATATAATAATAATAATTATATAATTTTCAGAGGGAACCCCACTTGTGGAAATGAATGGAATACTGCTACGAATACTGTGAAAATTGTCCGACTAGACGACATGTTGATGGCAGGCAAACCTTTGAGTTTTACAAAAACAAACTTGAAGAATCTCTTTCAAAAACAGAACTTGAAGAATGTCTTCCAAAAACGGAACTTCCTATTATTCAGAACAGGAAAAAATTGAAAACCTGATTATTTCAAGAAAAGAAAGAAAATGGGAAAAAACCGAAATGTAATGCTGAAAAGAAGACTATCACCAAAGAATATTTAAGAAGTACCCAAAAGAAGCCTATTAGAAATGAATATCTAAGATGCACCTAAAAGGCTACTCGTAAATGTAATTTCGAAAAAAAAACATTTTCCAGCGTCAAAAAGATAAAGATAATGTATAATGTGAAACCCAAAATAGGGGAAACTATAACCTTTATTCGCATAAGAAATTCGATCAGTGCCCAAGTCAAAGGTATATTCATGAAAAATTCAGGGGATTTTCAATGAGATGAGATCATTATAATATTCGAAAAAATGATTTCTCGTCAACGTTTAGAACTTTGTTGAATACATCGTCAGGGCTTACACATATTTTTCCGAGTAAAAACGTTTAACACTAATAGGTTTGCTTGTTTTTGAAAATGATTTTTTCCGTATTTCTGTTTTCGTAATGTATCTTTTGTCCGATTTTCATCTTAATGTATTTGAATAATTTTGATTCGGATAAACCATTGAGCCCTGATGAGATATGAAATTAAATTCAAAACATTTCACATGTCCATTTGATACCAAATTGATCTATGTCTCAACTACTAATTTGAAAGATTATTAGTGACTCACCAAACTCAACAGATATTCAATTATTCACTGCTTATTTTTTGCTTTAAAATTTCTCGAAACTGTACTTTTATTTTTAGGTTTCATTTTTATTAGTTTAGTTAATTGTGAATCGATTTTGCCCTCAGTATCCACGTCTGGCGAAAGAGAGAGAAGGATGACTTTTGTCATGGGTGACAGAACACTGACAGATGTGTAACATATTTTTTTCGTTCGTTGATTGAATTGAATAAAACTATTCTATTCAGAAAACAGTTCTCAAAATGGTCCTAACGAGCGGATGAGCAATCAGTAGAAATAAACGACGAAAAATTAACCACGAGCTGCAACAATAAAGGAGAAATAGTGCAGCGGCGAAGAAATCAAGCGGATCAGACAATTCAGTGGAGCCGATCATAGAATACGAACACAACTGGCGAGCCTTTCCTGATCCCAATCCTTTCTTTAGCGATTGAAATTGTACTATTTGCGAGATTTCAGGCATATCCAATAGAAAATGGCTGAACTCAAACAATTAATTATAAGACGGGCTACTGTTAAGTCAGAATTGACAGTTTTCATAAATTTCTTGAAAAGCATTTCTGACAAGTCAGTCACCTAGATCTTAGTAATTTGAGTAAGAGGTTAGCGATTGTCGAAAATTATTCAACTAACTTTAATGATTATCAAGCTGAAATTGAATTACTGTGTGATGATTCTAAGGCTGATGAGCAATTTATGGAAAGGGAGCAAAAGTTCATATTTTGAGGCCGTATTACGCGCAGAAAATATGCTACAAAATCAGGGTGATAAAAATGATGAAATGCTTTCGATTCATTCGTATCCACATTCAGTACATTTGAATGATTTACCAAGTCATGGTATAAAACTTCCAGACATTCATTTACCAAAATTTAGTGGAAAATAAGATTGGTTGGAATTTAGGGACATCTATAAAAGTTTGATCCACGACAATAAAAGACTGCGTGGTGCACTTGAGGGAACTGCAGCTGCTTCAATATCTAAAATAACATATACAGCTGACAATTATGAAGTAGCATGGACTAAGATCACGAATAGGTTCGATAACAAAAAAAAGTTAATCTATGAGCACATTAAAGCAATTTTCTCCATAGAAAGTATACAAAAACGAACATCCGAGAAAATTCAAGGATTAAAAGATGATATCAGTAAACATTTAGGTTCCATCGAACAACTGGGACAGAATATTGAAAATTGGGATCCTTTGTTGATTTTTTTGTTAACAAATAAACTTTATTCAGTATCAAATCTAGAGTGGGAAAGAAAATCAGCCAAACAAGACGACTTGCCAACTATTGATGAATTTTTTTTCGTTTTTGCAAAGACGTGCTAATTTTGTTGATACTCTTGAATCTAAAAATAATCTGCAAACAAATAAGCAGGAATCTAAAAGTTTTCCAATAAATAAACAATCAAAGCACACTAGTGCTAGATGTTTGGTTTCTGCAAATTATAGTTATAGTTATTGCAGGAAGGATCATTCCATTTACAAATGTCCAGAACTCCTGAATTTGAGTGTAACTCAAAAAGGGAGTTCATTAAAAAATCGAATCTATGCTATAATTGCTTAAGAGCTGTACACCCTACTAGAAGGTGTAAATTGGGACCTTGCAAGAAATGCAAGGAATGCAAGGCCTGGCATAATACTATTCTGTTGATGAATTCGAGACGCGGACTACCACGTCGTCTACCAACGCGATCGCGGAGGCAAGCAATGAGACGAATACTTTGGCTACCTTGAGCAGTGCCGTATTATTTCCAACATCGCAACAGTATTTTATCGACAGCGCACATACTCATTGCTGATAAATTCAATAATTACCATAGGGCAAGAGCTTTATTAGATTGTGGGTATCAAACTTCGTTAATAACGGAGCATCTATGGGAACGATTGGGCATTGAGGCACAAAAAACTAATTTAACAATTTTTGGCATAACAAACGCCAATTCCAAGGTCAATAAAAAGTGAAGTGTAGCAATAAAGTCAATGCATACCAAATTCAGGGTCAATTGCATTTGTTACATCCTAAAACATATCACGAATGTAATGCCTAATTGTCCATTTCGCACAAAGTCTTGGGCAATTCCCAATAATATAACTTTAGCTGACCCTCTACAAGCCCGGTCCTATTGATTTGCTCATCGGAGCCGATATATTTTGGAATATTTTGGGATCAAATAAAATATCATTGGGTGAAAACATGCCGCTATCATATGACACCTCATTAGGATGGGTTGTCTTGGGGCAACTAGGCATTGGGGTAGCAACAAATGTTTCCTGCCGTTTGAACGTCAATCAAGAGTGGACAAAGCTTTTGAATATAGGTATTTATAATGTGCAAGTCTTTGAAAAAAGGTATCACATACTTTCAGAGTGGATAGTACTTGTCCAAATAAAGAAAAAGTCCTAATGAATACGAATCTGGACTATTTTTAATAAAAAAAAGCCAATATCTTTGCGCACCTATTTGCTGGAAATTCCACTCTGGATTCATCGGGAAAACACCTATTGACAGTCACATGCCCGAGATCACCTTTCGCCAACGTAGTATCAGAAAGATTTTGCTGGGTCTCAACACCAACAAAGCCTGTGGATCTGACGGAATCCCGCCGATTGTTCTCAAGAAATGTGCCCCCGAACTAACACCTGTTCTTTGCAAGTTGTTCAACCACTCTCACAATTTGGGGGTATTTCCGTCCAATTGGAAAATTGCAAGAGTACAGCCAGTCCCTAAAAAGGCAAAAGGCCCTACCTAGCAACTACAGACCTATCGCACTGCTATCTATTATTTCAAAGGTCATGGAAAAAGCCATCAACATCGAGCTCATGAAATATCTGGAAGACTCAGGAATTGTCAACGATAGGCAATATGGCTTCCGCCATCAGAGATCAACTGGTGACCTGCTCGCTTACGTCTCACATATATGGCAGCTATCTATTGAAAAGTATGGAGAAACTTTAGCTGTGGCATTATATATCTCCAAGGCGTTCGATCGAGTTTGGCACCAGGGACTCCTCGCCAAGCTTCCGTCTTATGGCTTGCCCCCTCAGCTGTGTTCTCTGCTTGCTAGTTTTATCTCAAACAGGTCTCTCCATGTAGTGGTCGATGGAGTTTCATCTGACACTCTACTCATAAATGCTGGTGTTCCGCAAGGATCTATTCTCGCACCAACACTATTTCTACTTCACATCAACGACCTGTTGAAAGCAACTTCATGTCCAGTACACAGCTTTGCCGATGATAGTACCCTCCATACCGCTTTCTCTTCCAGGGCCCCTATATCAGCCCGTGAAACCAGAAATGAACGAGGAAGAAATGTTAATAATATAAATATGGACTTAGCAACAATTCTCGAATGGGGATCTAATAACTTGGTAGAATTCAATGCAAACAAAACACAAGCATGTCTTTTCTCTAGAAAAGCCGATCTCACTGTGCCTAACATAACTTTGTCAGGAGTAACCATACCACTGAAGCCATCCATATCGATGCTTGGTATTACTATCAGCAATAACCTTTCCTGGGAAAATCACGTGAAGTCCATTGCCAGAAGTGCATCCCAAAAACTTGGTTTTTTGTTTCGTGCCAAGAGCTATTTCACCCACAGTCAGCTGCTTATGATCTATAAGGCACAGATCCGACCTGTCCTGGAATACTGTTCCCATATTTGTAGTGCGAGTGCGGCACCTAAACATATCCTGAGGCTATTGGATTCTGTCCAAAAAAGGGCAATTCGTCTCGTCGGTGATGCGTCGCTTACAATCTCACTCACTTGTCTGGAACACCGTAGAAAAGTTGGCGATTTGTCTCTATTTTATAGATATTTTCATGGGCGATGCTCTTCTGAAATATCAACAATCGTTCCTGCTTTGGCAGTCTCTTCGAGATTAACCCGTCAAGTTCAGTCATCACACCCCTTCGTGGTCACTTTGGAGACCTGCAGAACATCACTTTCCAAAGACTCGTTCATCCAACGAACAGCGAGGCTTTGAAACTCATTGCCTAGGGAGGTGTTCCCCGAGGCATACAACCTTCAGAAATTTAAGAAGAACACCAACTCCTACCTTCTTTCCCTAGGTTCCCACGACGTTCTCTGAACATTACAGGATATCCTTTTTCGTGGGAACCAGAACAAAAAAAAAAAAAAAAATTCGAAAATATTTTTGATTACGTTTTAAAAAATTTAATTTCTCCTGTTTTTGTTTTGCTGTTTACAATTCTGGTAGGTAACGAAAATGGCCTCTTTCAAGCTCAATGTGATTTCTGGGAATTGTAGTGAGTGAAAGTTATCCCAACATGTTTGTAAGCGATTTTTTCTCACGGGAACTCAGAAAGATTGGAGTTTCATATGCTGCCAAGCATTCTGTTTGTTAAACTTCCGCCAGCAGTCCATTGAAAAATAAAAAGATTTTTCCAACGAAAAAAATAATTGTTCTGGGTGTTGAAATTGTGATAATTGATCATATCCATACAGCTTGGATAACAATTGGTGAGGTCGGTATTATTTATTGTATTATTGAATTGAAAGATTGAATACGTTTTGCCGGTTGCCTTCCGCATAAACCCTTCGTTGATTTGCTTCTATATTGAATAAGAATTCATTAGAAACTCTTCTTACATTTCTCAAAAAATCATTTGGAAAATTCAAAATATTTGAATGTACACTGAAGGAAACAAAATAATTTGTATCAGTTTAAGACAGAAAAGTGCACCGTCGACAAAAATATAATAATAATATAATATTCAAAGGGAACCCCACATGTGGAAATGAATGGAATACTGCTACAAACAGTGTGAAAATTGTCCGACTAGACGACATGTTGCTGGCAGGCAAAACCTTTGAGTTTCACAAAAACAAACTTCAAGAATCTCTTTCAAAAACAGAACTTGAAGAATGTCTTCCAAAAACAGAATTTTATATTATTCGGAACACAAAAAAATTTAAACCCGATTATTTAAGAAAAAAAAGAAAATGGGAAAAAAACTGAAATGTAATGCTGAAAAGAATTCTATCACCAAATAATATTCAGGAAGTACCCAAAAAAAGCCTATTGGAAAAGAATATCTAAGATGCACCCAAAACGCTACTCGTAAATGTAATTTCGAAAAAAAATATTTTCCAGCATCAAAAAGATAAAGATAATGTATTATGTGAAACCCAAAATAGGGGAAACTATAATCTTTATTCGCATAAGAAATTTGATCAGTGCCCAAGTCAAAGATATATTCATAAAAAATTCAGAGAATTTTCAGTGAGATAAGATCATTATATTAAAAAAAAAGATTTCACGTCAACATTTCGAACTTTATTAAATACATCGTCACGGCTTACACATATTTTTCCGAGTAAAGAACGTTAACGCTAATAAGTTTGGTCGTGTTTTGAAAATGATTGTTTTCCATATTTTCTGTTTTGGTAATGTATCTTTTGTCCGATTTTCATCTTTATGTAATTTGAATAATTTCGATTCGGATAAACCATTGAGCCCTGATGAGATATGAAATCAAATTCAAAACATTGGCGTCAAAACAATGGTTTTCCTTTGATACCAAATTGATCTATGGCTCAACTCACAAATTTGAAAGAATTATTAGTGACTCTCCAAACTCAACAGATATTCAATTATTCACTGCTTTATTTTTTTGCTTTAAAATTTCTCAAAACGTGTACTTTCATTTTTAGGTTTCATTTTTATTAGTTTTTGTATTTAATTGTAGAATCGTACAAAAAATTCTATTTTTTCAGAGTTGACAAAGCAATTTATTTGTGAACATTACAAAAATTGTTACAATGTTGTGCCAATCTATAAAATGAAGTAACGAAAACGGACAAATAGAGCCATTCTAATGTTTGGGTGGCATAACAGTCATCAATACAGTAACAGGAACAATCGTGGACAAAGCTTTAGAATATAGGTATTTATAATGTGCAAGTCTTTGAAAAAAGTATCACATACTTCCAGTGTGGATAGTACTTGTCTAATGAAGGAAAAGTCCCTATTGAATATGAGTCTGGACTATTTTTAATATTTCAAAAAATATTTTTTATTACGTTTTAAAATTTTTAATTTTTCCTGTTTTTGTTTTGCTGTTTACAATTCTGGTAGGTAACGAAAATGACCTCTTTTAGCTCAATGTGATTTCTGGGAATTGTAGTGGGTGAAAGTTATCCCAACATTTTTGTTAGCGATTTTTTCTCACTGGAACTTAGAAAGATTGGAGTTTTATATACTGCCAAGCATTCTGTTTGTTCAACTTCCGCTAGCAGTCCATTGAAAAAAAAAATTTTTCCTACGAAAAATAATAATTATTGTTCTGGGTGTTGAAATTGTGATAATTGATTCCATCCATACAGCTTGGATAACAATTGGTAAGGTCGGTATTATTCAATGTAATATTGAATTGAAAGATTGAATACGTTTTGCCGGTCGCCTTCCGCATAAATCCCTCGTTGTTCGTTGATTTGCTTCTATTTTGAATAAGAATTCATTAGAAACTCCTCTTACATTTCTTAAAAAATCATTTGGAAAATTCAAAATATTTGAATGTACACTGAAGGAAACAAAATGAATTTGTATCAGTTTCAGACAAATAGTGCACCGTCGACAAAAATATAATAATAATATGATTTTCAGAGGGGACCCCACTTGTGGAAATTAATGGAATACTGCTACAAACACTGTCAAAATTGTCCGACTAGACGACATGTTGATGGCAGGCAAAATCTTGGAGTTTCACAAAAACAAACTTGAAGAATCTCTTTCAAAAACAGAACTTGAAGAATGTCTTCCAAAAACAGAACTTCCTATTATTCAGAATACAGAAAAAATGGAAACCTGATTATTTTAAGAGAAAAAAGAAAATGGGAACAAAGCTAAAATGTAATGTTGAAAAGAAGCCTATCACCAAAGAATATTTAAGAAGTACCCAAAAGAAGCCTATTAGGGAAGAATATCTAAGATGCACCCATAAGGCTACTCGTAATTGTAATTATGTATATCATCCCCTCTGACTTATGAGCATGTGATAAAGAATGAAGGTCGCCTTAAAAATGTTTTGCTTCCATTTCCTAAATCTCAATGCCAAGCTCAAATTACGAGTGAAACTTACACATCCACAAGAATTGTGTTTTGCAAACGTGCATCTCTATTCAAAGTCATTGAATCAAGCAAAATATGAATACTTGCACAATGTATTGTCACCAATCAAAGGATTGGGTTTCTTTACATTCAGTAATAATGCAGACATTGTGCAACCCTCTGAGACCAAACCAAATCATATTTTTCTATGGGTCGTCACAAATATTGTTTCTATCTTGCATATACCTATTCACGAATTCCCAAACAGTTGGTGCGTGACAATACCAACTCCATCATCAAATTCAAGCAAGACGAAAGAATTCACATCTCACCCGATGTATCATTCAAAGAAATTTCAAAATGATGTACGTGAAATGTTGGGATGATCAGTATGGATTCCTTGTCATTGATAAAGATCGAAAAGTATGTAATGGATGATATCACAATGAATTCGACAGTTTCGTACATCTTTGATATCTCAATTCTATAAGACTAAATAATTCATTGCACTTCTTCAAGGTCACTATAATGAACACGTCGACGTCGCGACGCGTCATCGATGGCGTCGACATGGCGTCGCGACGCGTCGGCATGCAAGTGTTCAGCATTTAATCATATTTTGTATCGAAATGAAAAAATATATTGTAAAATTTGTTTTATTATCATATAAAAAAATCGTAAGGAAACAACATTACAACAAAAAAATCATATACAACATTACAACAACAAAAATCATATACTTAATCACTTTCACTCAAAAGACAATTGTTCAGCTCTTTTTGCCATTCTTCGAGAATTGATGTCATTCGGGTTATAATATATTATATATATATATATATATATATATATATATATATATATAGATTATTCACACTGAAAAAATACATTAACTCAACTACCACTTGGGTAATCCACACAGTTTTTTTGAATTCTCACCAACGGATCCATCCTTTTTATAGGAGGCAAAACACCAGCCCACTACAGTTAGTGAAACAACTCAACAACTCAACACAAAAAACCATTTTTCCAATTTGACCTTTACTCTTGATGTGTTGCCAGATTAGTTGGAACGTCTTCTTCGATGACACTCAGTGTGGTGGGAAATTTGTTCCTTATAGTCAACAAAAGAACTACATCAACTAGAAGTCAATTCAGTGAGTGTATTTTTTTAATGACATTACATGATAATAATATTTTGGCTACCCAGAAATATTTCAGATCAATTTGATTTGAATAGCATCAATTGCACATGGCAAATATACAATTGAATACTTAGGACAAAGTGTTCAAGTATCGACTGCTTCGAGAACTCGAGCTCTTGCCGAATTCAATTTCATTGAATAAAAATATATTTTTTTCATTAGCATATAGTGATTTTATGCAGTAAAAAATAACATCCAACAGTTCTTCATTGAAATATTTCTGCGCGTGAGTCAAATAATTATTATAATATCAATGGAATATATTATCAATTCTGTTTTTTTGTTTCAGTTTTCGATATACATTATTCAAGTCAGTATTAGATCAAATCAATCGATATTCAACTATCGAGAGTTTGGGATCTCATTTCAATGAAGACGACACCAACCATTCTAAAACGTTGCTTTCCTCAAGATGAAGTCGCTAGATGTTCTGTGAAAAAATAAACAAATGTGATTTGAATATGGTTCTACTGATGCATTTACCATATCAAAAAAAACATATCTTCCCAAATCTTAAAATAAAAATCAATGAAATATATATTCTTATTATTCACCCAAACCCTTATATTTCCATCACGTAGTTCAAAAAAACAAGCTTTTCAATACGCATCTGACAAACACCGGCTGTACCGTTTAGACAAGTTATTGATAATTGCATTCACATCAATGGTAAAAATTGCACAATAGACTCGTCAATTAGATATGGTGGTCAACACACCATTCTTCGAACAAGCGACCAACCTTCCCTTCATTGTAACTAACTATTATACGTTGAGTTTTGGCAAATAAATGAGAAAGTCCTTTCAGTCTCAGTTAAGCAGAAATCGATATTAGTTCAGTGTTGAATCGTCGTGTTTCGCATAGATAGTTTCTAGTGATATATTCCACAAATTTTCGTGCGAAACAATTGTTTTAGTGAGTTCGACATATGTATTATATGTGAGTAGGTTTCAATATTATATATGATTTTTTTTTATCATGAGAACATATGAATCATATTGACCGCCAGAATTATTCAGAAATCAACCAGCAATATATTTCACTGACGACGAAGGTATAACCTCACAGCTCACTGAATATTATAATAAGAAATAACATGGGAATAACCTGAATTTAAAATTTAGAATTCATGTTTCTGCAGGTATGATAATTTTCCAGTACTCTTCAGATACAATAATTTAATTATTTGATAAAAGATGGAATAGATAGTTACGATGTGCAATGATTTGTGGCTAGACTATATGAGTGTGAAAATTAGCAAGATGGGTGGATTGAAAAATTCCAATAATTTTACACTTCAAAGTCCAAGATGTATATAGTGATCATCATTTCAATTAATATTGATGATTATGAAGTTGACTAGAATTGTATATCATATCAGAATACATTCAATGTTATATACTTTCATTGATTATTCACAAGAAAGCAATGGGAAAATTTGCGATATTTCTATTTATTACTCAGTTGTTCTATACCTATTCTGAAATATGTCACACTCAGACTGTCATCTTCATAAAACTTTATTTTTTCGTCGATGTTCAAAGTTTGAGTTGAAATTGTTGACTCCTCGCGGAAATATATGAATGAAATGGTTTTTTTTGTCATGTAGGAACGTAACGATTTTTCGATCAGGTTGATGTGTTCATAATTTCCAACAATAATTCTTGTGATATTTTGCTGCAAAATAAGCGGTTTTTTTTTCTATGATGCATGAAACGTCCATTATTTAATAGAATTAATTCTGATATGGGTGCATATCCGACCAAATGTTGAAGACTGGCATATTTTCTCACCTCCATAAGTGTGTAATTGTATTTATTCAGCCTTTTTTTTCAAAGAATAATAGCAATACCCATAATTTCTCCAATCACTCGAGAAATAATTAATTTTACATTATTTTTCACATCTCGAATATCATTGAATACGATGAAGCCAAGCCTGAAATCAACAATAGCGTCATTACGAAGCTCCAACATCATTCCTCATAATTGATAAATGCCCAAACCAAGTTCATATTTTGCGTCAAATACCAAAGATATTATGAACCAAAAACAATGAAATAGTAATCTTCAGCTGAAATCCTATAGCGCACTACCTCGATTCGAGAACCAACTTCTCATTTCATAAAACCTATAATCCTTTCAATTAAATTCTCACAATCGAGAAATTCCCAAAACAACATCATATTTTTTATGTCAAAATATCGTAGAATAGAATGAAGCGAATCCATGCATTAGTCGACAATTGATGATAGCAATGATTGAGCGTCAGTCTAATTTCACCAATCGAGTAATACACCTTTATATTTTTTCATATCTCAAATATCAATTGATACCATGAACCAAAACCCTTAATAATAGATAATATTGTCATTATCAAAGTTCAAATCGTTGCCCACACCAAGTTCATATCACTTTTGTGTCACATATCAAATCCATACAAATTCATTCTAATATATGCCCACAATCAAAAATGATTATGAAATTTGGAATTTGTAATTTTTCGCTGACAAGTTGTGTGAAAATATTTTTTCTGTGATATACAAGTGGTCAAAATCACACGAACTTTAGTGATTATTGAATTGATGTATTTTGATTATTGGGAATTAATATGTTTTTTTTTCCAATCCAAAATATGAAGTTTAAGAATGATTGCTCTGTTATTTCTCTTGGGGGATTTTGGGGATCACTTTTTGTAACATCCATATATTGTTCCAGCAAACGTTAGTATGTCATTGCGGTGCTGCTACTATTCTCGAATGTGTGAGATTGCACTGTTTTTGATGAAACCGCGGGATGTGTGTACATGCAATAATGATTAATTTTTTTTTGTGGTGAAATGAACAAAAAAAGTGGGCGCATATATAATTATCGGATAATGTACACTTGACATTTCATCACCGTTTTTAATTCCCATATATTTTTTTTCACGGTTTTTAATCGAATTTCCATGTTACTATATAGCTAATTCATATTTTCCAAAGAAAAAGTCCCACTTTTCATATCGTTCTTTATATTGATAATTCAACTTGCAAAAGTGTGATACTATATCAATAAGTTATGTGACATTCGGTTATTTTTCAATTAGAAATGCAAGTGGTGACCTTGTTTTTTTTGAGTCAACCACAAAGTTTCGATAGAAATGCAAGGCCCTTTGACATCGAATCGGGGGTGATACACTTTTACTGCAGTAGGTGGGGGAATGGGAGGAGATTATGTGATATTGATTTTTGAGTCAACTGAAAACCATTCGATAGAAATGCAAGATCACCTTGAAATCGAATCGGGGATGGTGCACGAGTAGTAGTGAGTAAGTGCGCACTACTGCAGTATTGGGGGAAAGGGTGGGATGTTGGACAAATATTTATGAAGTGTAGAGTTTTTTTACATAATATTCTCAACACTTTTCAAGACGACGAGTAGTGCGTGTGTGTGTTTGTTGAAGTTTATAACTACGATGAATTCTAACGATATTATTATTTTGGAAAAATTACTTACTGCTGACGAACATAGCAGTGTTGAAGCAGTAGCAGCATCAAAAGAGGTCGACGACATGATGGATTTGAATTTTGATATTGATGAATTCATTTTGATCAGTGCGGCTGAGGTGCCAGATCTGCAAGATGTTTCTATATCTCAATTGCCAAGCAGTTCTCCACCTGTGATCTCTATTCCTGACCAAATCATTGAAAAGACTCATGTCATCCAAGTTGTCCAGGATATTCAGGACCAGTATCCAAAACGAAAGAGGAGATCTACACTTGACCTTCCCACCACCACCACTCGAACTCTAAAACAAGATGCTGCTTTGAACAGTTCAAGGCCGAGTACCTCGAAATCGTCGACATCGTCCTCCAAAGCTAAGGGAAGATCGAAAAAAAAGGATGCATCTTCGAAAATTGCATCTCCAGCCATTGGATCGCTAGCTTCACATGTGCCACTGCAAATTTATACTCAGAAGAGAAATATTGCAAAACGTAACATCGCTGAATCCAACAATACCATCACAAAGTGTGATCAAGCTGATAAAGAATTAGATGAAGAAGTTGCAGTTGCGTATAAAATGGATAAAAAGATTGCTGAAATGCAAAAGAAGTTGATCCATCAAACAAAAGTGGATAAGATAGAAAATACAACACCAGCCTTCGAAACAACAGAAATGGCTAGGCTGGAATCGATCAATCCTATGATGCAAGACATCAATTCTCGAAGAATGGCAAAAAGGCTGAAAATAAAATGAATGTTGTAAGTGTATATGATTTTTTTTGTTGTAATGTTGTTTCCTCACGATTTTTTTTATGATAATAAAACAAATTCTACAATATATTTTTCATTTCGATACCAAATATGATTAAATGCTAAACACTTGCATTTTTTTTAAATCCGTGAAATGTTTTCATTGGAAAAAACCTTGCCACTTGACAAACACTTTATTTCCTTTACTCTTCAACATCTTCTCGACCAAGTAAACATTGAGATTTTGTGTTTTCTCCAATTCAACTCCATAGAAACAATCTTGAATGAGATTCTTATCCATTTGTCTTTGAGAATGTATGTTTGTGGATATGTGCTGTTGATTTTCACGATCTTGAATAACTCCGTGGTGAAATTGGCTTCGAAACCCGTTTCGAATTTCAAAGTTAATACTTTATTTTCATCTTTTTATACTATTATTGAGTATTTTAAAACGAGCAGGTTATAAACCGGTTGAAATCAGTCTGACAAATTTTTGAAATTGTAAAAAAATATTTTTGAAGTTATATTTTCAAAAGTAGTTACTTTAGGAAATATTAATATAAACATTAATAAATATCATTAAATCAGTCTGGCGCATATTAGTCGGTATTAACATTGTCTGGCAAGTTAATGAAGCGTCGCGACGCCATAGCGATTGCTAAACAGGTGCCACAATCACCATTTCGTTTTCAGCACAACTTAAACTAACGAATAAATATTATTCCAAGTTTTAAAAAAATCACCTGTAAAAAATGCATGTGATCTCTGGGGCTAGGAAATTGCTTTGAGAAAATAATTGAATATGCCCTCTCAATATGATATTTCTGAATGGAGCAATTATGATGAAATTTTTTGTATGAGTTTCATAAACACAATTCTATATGGGGGAACTCATTGGTTTCAGCCTTTTTTTTCGTAAAGAAAAATAGATACATTGATCAACAACAACTGTTTTTTAGCTACGTATTGAATAGCTTGTTCTTCAACTATGGGATGGAAATAAAAGGTTCGGGTGAATTTATATTTTATTGATTTTTATTTTAAGATATGGAATATATGTTTTTTTTATATGTTGAATATATCACTAGAACCATATTCAAATCACATTTGTCTATTTCTTTCACACAACTGCTATACTTTAATGATTTTAGTAGTTTGTCACACAACTCAATGCCAGAGTTGAATTTTTCACAGGCATCTAGACATCTTGAGGAAAGCAAACGGTCAGATCCCTTTTTCAATGGTAGGCTTGCATCGTCTCCATTGAAATGAGAGCTCAAACTCTCGATAGTTGAATATCGATTGATTTGATCCAATACTGACTTGAATAATATATGTCGGAAACTGAAACAAAAAAAAACAGAATTGATAAAACAGAATTGATAATATATTCCATTGATATTATAATATTAATTTGACTTACGTGCAGAAATATTCCAATGAAGAGCTGTTGATTGCTTTTTTTTAATTGAGGAAGTATCTCTACATAAATCACTATATGCCAACGAAAAAATAATATATTCATTCAATGAAATTGAATTCGACAAGAGTTCGAGTCCTCGAACCAGATGACACTTGAACACTCTGCCCCAAATATATAATTGTATATATGAAGCATTTATGCAGTTGACGCTGTATAAATCAAATTGATCTGAAATACTTTTGGTTAGCCAAGATTTCAATAGAATATCATTATCATCACGTAATGTTATTAGAATCGATCTTCCAAATCGAGTGTTGTGAACTTTCATGCAAATTATTTGGAACACTTGATTAATTGGAAATGATGACATTGTTCGTTGTTCTAAAATTCCATGTTTTTGGCTCCCCGCACCAATAATTGAGGAATTCATTTTTTCCAAATCTATTTTCGCAGAGACATAGCGAATTTATGAAGATACGTCCACTGATAAAAAATACACTCACTGAATTGACTTCTACCTGATGAAGTTCTTTTGTTGACTATAATTCAACTTCTAATCAACAACGAATTCACACACACATTTCATGAGGAATAAACCCCCCACCACCATACTGAGTGTCATCGAATAAAACGTTCCAACTAATCTTGCAACACATCAAGAGTCAAGGACAAATTGGAAAAAAAATGCGCCCATTTTACAAATCTACCAAACTTCAACCTACATAGAATGACTCTCTCACAAACAAGGTCAACATTCAAGTCAATATGTGCTCGACCCCTCTCACTTGATTTGATTTCATAATATACATACTCGAAAAATCAATAGTCCTATTTATTACACAGTGTCCAAGGTCATGCAAATCGCCTTAATGAATCATCGCAGAGTTGTCGAAAACTCTGAAAAATCAATAGACCTGTGACGTTGATGTTGGCTCGAAGGCCATGCAAACCCCCCTTGATGAATCATCTCGGTGGTTAGGGTGCCTGAAGAATATGAAAAGTAACCGGTGACGCTGATGCTAGTTAGAAGATCATGCATCACACTCTCATGCATTTTGAAATGAATGCGCAATCCCTTACCCATCGACTAGCGTTACAAGGTCAACGAGAAATGAATCCCTCTTACACACAAGGTCATGCAAACACCACACGATCTACCACAAAGGGCACTTCAATGTCAATGATACACGACCTTCAACCTCCCCATCTCAAGGTTACTTCAAAGTTAACCGATACACTCACACACATAGCCAACCCCCCTTCTCAAGGTCAAGGGCGTGGGGTGGGGGGAGGATCCCTAATACCGGCTATAAACTACTACTCGCATTCGTCTTTGTACCGTGGATTTCTTTTATTCCATAGTACCTCTCGTTTTTGATTCTCTGAAATTGACACTTTCATCGTACGACTTCTGTGTCAAACAACAAACTATTTGTATTTTAAAACAAAGGGTGCGTTGCGGGTTCACAAAATCGCCCGCAACGCACTAACTTTGGACGGGCTAATTATAAATACATAGGTTCAATCGCAGACGTTCACCGCATCGCCCGAATCGTGTTCACGCTGGACATGGCGTAACTTCAAAAAATTCAATCAGGCGGATTTGTTTTGCCCGCAACAGGGAGCTTATGCCTGCAGTAATGGAAGGCCGAAAGTTTCGTGAAATTTTTAAGCATGTTTGTGACTTAATATGCTTTTTTCTTTACAGTATTATGATGGTGATGATCATGAATGGAAGTTTACACACAAATATGATGAACATATGATAATGGTGCTTCTAATAAATCATAAGATCATATTTATCAGTGGTTGTGAGAATAACATACAAGATGGATTAAAAAGGGCGTATCTGGAAATTTCTTTTTCACAGTATATTCAGAACGAGCTGAGAAAGCATACCTACCCCATTTCGGATTTTGTATCTCTTCTTATAAATCATAAGATCATATTTATCAGTGGCTGTGACAATAACATACAAGATGGGATAAAAAGGGCGTATCTGGAAATTTATTTTTCACAGTATATTCAGAACGAGCTGAGAAAGCATACCTACCCCATTTCGGATTTTGTATCTCAATACTCACCCTGGAAACTACCCCCGTATTCAGAAAAATCTCCAGAACAGAGTTAATTCATCGTTTCTGGAAATTTTTCTTCACTCTAGAATCAAAACGAGCTGAGAAAGCATACCTACCCCATTTTAGATTGTGTATCTCAATACTCACCCTGGAAACTACCCCCGGATTCAACAAAATCTCCAGAACAGAGTTAATTCATCGTTTCTGGAAATTTTTTCTTCACTCTATATTCAAAACGAGCTGAGAAAGCATACCTTCCCCATTTCGGATTTTATATCTCAATACTCACCCTGGAAACTCCCCCGTATTAAAAAAATCCAGAACACAGTTAATTGTTTCTGGAAATTTATTTTTCACTCTATATTTAAAACGAGCTGAGGAAGCATGCCTAACCCATTTCAGATTTTGTATCTTAATACTCACCATGGAAACTACCTCCGTTTTAAAAAAAACTCCAGAACAGAGTTAATTAATCGTTTCTGGAAATGTCTTTTTCCCTCTATATTCAAAACGAGCTGAGAAAGCATGCCTATCCCATTTCAGATTTTGTATCTCAATACTTCCTGAAAACTACCTCTTATTGAAAAAAAAATCCCCACAATAGGGTTAATTCACCGTCAAGATCGCACATTTCGACAGCTGGTATAACATTTACCCCCACCCAGAGCATCTCACACATTGTTCTGAATGGATCACCATATTTTGATACATGATTGGTTAGGGTTTTTCAATAAGAATTTAGCGATACCGGGTTGATTGGATAATGTCAAACGACTACTGATATATCTCGGTGACAAACAATTTCATATAACTAGAGATATGTATTTCACCCTCCTAAAAACAGTTCTGCCATCGGAAATACTCTACATTGCCCTCTTCATACTAAATTCATTCATTTCAACAATGTCACTCCCATTTCACCCTCTCTGACAGTACAAAAAATCACCTCAAAATCAATTTCCATGTTAATCAATCTACTGAATTCAATGAAACGATTGAGAAATCTTTACATCGCCATGTAAGCGAAAAACATAGATTTTACCAGCCGAGTTACTTCTTCTCAGTGTAGATTTGTGGTTGGATAACCTCACACCCGTAGCATTTCGAAAATTATTTTCAAATATCAGTGATGCTCTTTAATTATTCAATTTTTGTAGGAATAATTCATCTGTAATCGAGTCTGTAATATTGGATTGAATGAGATGTGAAGAAGTAGGTTGCCTTGAAAAGAGTAAGTATACTTTGAATGAGAACATGTTTGTTATCTATTAGTTTTGAACATTTCAAAATGTTTCGATGAAGTTGAGAATTCATAGTTGACCTATCTAATGCTGAATGTGATTCAATAATTGCTTGATGTTAGAAAATAAGAATTTATGAATGCTTGAAGATAATTGTAACGTCCTATGCCATTTATACCATGGAAATAGTGAACATTTGAGTTCTTCATCTATACTCTGTTTCAAAGCTGCTCAGCTTTTAGCAAATATTCACTCGTGATTCAATTGAAAACCAGATAATGTTTGTGTTATAGACGAGGTCACAGCATATCATACCTGTGAACATACGTATATTAAGGTTCAAAGATATTCCTCCCAGAAGATGGATGTAGTAGCATACTGGTTTAATCAAGATAGATCACCTCCAGGAATATTTCATATATACTATGGGTTCCTATGTGAAACTAATCACATAATCCATCCATCAAAAGTAGGTATATATACCTGAAACAAAATGTATACATATGTATTTCTTTAGTAATTTGAAATTTGCTGTGATAGATATGTATAACTAATCTAAACATGGAATAAGACTTGTTGCATTTCGGTAATATATTGGACATAAAAATCTTCGCAATAATTTTGAAAGTTATTCGGCATTTCAATCATGGAACGTTCAAGAGGTAGACCTACTCAGTTAGATGAAAGAAACTTATATATATTTCTCGCCATTTCTCTTCGTTTTATGAGGACTTGCAAAAATTAACAACATCCAACGTGATAATAAAAAATGCTGCACAATGTATTACATAATGACGATAAAAATAGTTGCACTGCAGTTGTGATGTGTATAAGAAGAAACTCTAGAGGGTTTTCGAATCATCTTTTCAAATCGAAACCCCTTATCAAAATACTACAGGATATAATTATTAAAGAAAATGAAAATTCAACTAGAGTCATCTTTACTGAATCGCCAACAGCAGTTTTCAAAAACAATCGGGAATGTGGAGATGAGCCATCCAACGTTGAAAATAAAGAACAATTTTTGAATACGTTCACGAAATCTTCTCCACTTCTATCCAAAAACGAATCTTAACTGTTTAATGATTATGATTTAGAGGTATCACCTATCTCGAGTCATAATCACGAATCAACTTATGAATCCATCGAAAATCTGTCAATTTCTACATCGAAAAATTCCAGAGTCGTTGCTAAACCTAAGTAATGAGAATTTTGAGAACACAAATAACACGATAATTCGACCAATGAATTCCCGAAACTTGAAATCCACTGAGTGGCAAGTTATGTCATATAAATTTTGTAGGAATTTTTAGGGCTGTTCCAAATAACTCATAACGAACTTTCATCAGTTATGGCCGAACATTAATTAGTTGAGGGTTGGACTTATCTGCTAAATAAAACTATAGCAAAATACATCATATAATGTATATACCATGAATTATAAATGCAAAAGATATGCGAAATCGAAGAATATTTACAAAATGTATGGACTCTGCAGTCATTCATCATGTAAGAAATTCGTAATTGTGATAAACAATATCAAAGATAATATTGATCATCGAATAGATGTTCATAGTTTTTAGTTTGATTATAACCATCTTGAAACCCATACGAGATACTTGAAAAGAGTAGAAAGGAAAATTTCCCGAAGAAATTTGAAGAATTTAAAGTCTCATCAATATAGAATTAAAGTAATTGAGAAATCATCTTCTAATTTAATCAAAGAAGGAAACTTGCAGAATATAAAATCGGATTCTGTTATCAGGAAAGTAAGATCGGAACAACTAGGTAAAAATGACCGCCACAAAGATGATATTGCCTACCTCATCATCATGCAAATGTGTCAGTCTGATTTCATAAAACAAGTAGGGCAACCTTTTCACGTTCATATTTTCAGTTTTGAACAATTTGAAATTTTAGAAAAATCCCATTGAATAAGAAACCTACACTGCATCTGGATTCCACAGGTTGCGTTGCAAGAAAACCAAATTTTGTTAACAAGAAAATATTTTATTATGCCGGTGTGATCAACACAACCGTCACCCCTTTATTCATCTGTTGCTCTCATTTTTTCGAAATAATTGCTGGAGATATAAAAAAATTTGCCACGAAAAGTCAACAGAAACCTATTTAACCCTTTATGTGTTGGTGGCTTCTAATCTGGCCACTTATTTTGTATACAAACGTGAATATCGATCCCTTTTTTATCGGCAATACACAATTTAACTATCTTCCTCTGAACGTTTGGTGTGCTCATAGCGAGCCACATGTACTATAGGCGAAGTGAAAGTGGGATTTAGTGACAAGTGGCAACCTGACTAGCCACCAAACCTCTGTTCCTCGGTAGTGAATGTCGGTAAAACGTGTTGTGCTCTAGAGTTTTACTAATTTTTGAGGAATTTTTCAACAATCTAGTCGATGTGAGTATTATTATATTTTCAAATAGAGTTAGATATCATATTATAATGCATAAATCATCCAGAATAATTTACGGCTTGGATGATATAAGAGTTAGAAGTAGTTGGAGTTGTTCTCAATACAATAGAGATTTTGAGAAATATATTGAGGGGAGCATTATGTGCCTAGTCATGAAAGAAAATAGTTTGAATGTTAAAATTATTGTTTTATAGACTGAAAAATCAATGACATTTTTGTACTATTTTCTAGAATAGAACGGCACCGTTTGGTTGATTTGGAAACAATGGACACAGAAGAGTTATACGATTTCATTGATGGCATATCGGAGGAACAAGCCGTCGACTCTGATGTTGGGGGCGATAGTTATGCATAAGAAGTAGAGCCTCAGGGTCAAATAAAGAATTGGAAGTTTTTGATGACTTTGGCTCTGATGATTCTGAAAACGATCCGGATTATATTCCCGAGGACTCCGAAAACACACCATTATCTATAGTACGACGTCGAGTCGTGTACCAGAGATATTCTGCTGATATAGACAGTGACAGTAAAATAGAGGACTCTCACAATAATGGCCGTACTGATGAATCCAACGATCAACCATTGACTAATAAACCGTTTAGTATGCAATGGAGTAAAAATGCACATGCGCCAACAAAATATCAAAATTATTCATTCAATGAAAATTTCGGCGGTAATGGTGACTTACACGAAAAATCGCCCTCTGAGATATTTCTGAATTTCATGTCAATCCTCTGGCTGATATCTCCAGGGGATTGTAAACGAGTCATAAATTTACGCACAGCAACGTGGAGTTACATATGACACTACAATTGAAGAAATGAAAGCCTTTTTTGGATTTTTGATAATTATGGGATTTCATAATTTGCCGAGCATTCGACTTTACTGGTCAACTGACCGAAATATGCGTGTTTCCAGAATAGCCAATACCATTTCTCTGAAGCGTTTTTTAACAATTTTACGGTATCTACATATCAACAACAATGAAAATGCTCCAAAAAAAGGTGATCCCAATTTCGATAAACTTTATAAACTCAAACCTATGATGACTCACCTCAACCAGAAATTCAAAGAAATTTTTTCTCCGGCTCGTCAACTCTCCATAGATGAAAGCATGGTGGGCTTCAAAGGACGTTCGTCACTGAAGCAGTACATGCCTATGAAGCCCACTAAGCGTGGATTCAAAATTTGGGTAATGGCCTGCGCTAAATCAGACTACATGCTTTCTTTCAAAATTTCTGAAGGGAAAGGTTCAGAGTACATCAAGGGCACGTTGGGCGAACGGACTGTTCTAACACTGAATAATTATTTGAATAAAGGCTACTGTCTTTTTTTCGACAATTTTTTATCGACGTTCCCTTTGCTGAATAAACTCATAGAGAAAGATACCTTTGCTTGTGGAACATTTCGTTGTAATCGAAAGTATCACCCTAGAGAACTTTTGGCTGATGAAAAATCCATGAAGTTAGGAGACAGTGACTTTGCTATGAGTGTAGACTCTGATTTATCTGTGTCAAAGTGGTGTGATAGGGGAAAAAAGTCAGTCGTAATTATAAGCTCTTTTCATGATCCATCTGTTTCCAAAGAAGTTCTACGAACTAACAGAATTGGCGTGAGAGAAGATGTGAAATGCCCTCATTCCATAGCAGAATATAATGCCTTCATGGGTGGGGTAGATCTTTTTGACCAACTCCATTCAATTTCTTGAAAATCTCGTCGCTGGTGGTTGAAGATATTTTTTATCTAATAGATGCGGTCATTATGAATTCCTTTATTGTGTACAAAACTTGGTTGGAAAGGGCAAGAAACCGATATTTCATCTTCAGCTCAGGTCGCGGCTGGCAAACGAGCTCATTTCGAATTACTTCGGTAGAAAACAAATAGGAACACCAGTGGTGATAAATAAAAACAAACTGAATAAAGTGGATGGGAGGGCAGTTTCGGTGGAAACTTGTCAAAGAACTACCAATGTTGGAGCCCACATACCAATTCAGGGACCAAAATATCGACGATGTGCGTTTTGCAGTACGAAAAAACAAGTAAAACGCTCAAGATTAGTATGCGAAGCTTGTAATGTGGCATTATGTCAAAGTTGTTTTCAACCTTTTCATAAATGAAATAATTAGATTTTAGTTTTTTACAATATAAATAAACTCCTTTTTCAACTTGCACTGCACTTTTTTCAGACTGCTTGTTTTTATATACTTTCATTATGTGGCCACCATAATAGCCACCAAATAAAGTGATATATTCAGAGTGCCAGATGTTTGGTGGCTAGTATTTGTGACACCTAAAATAAAAAAAACCACTGACACTTTTGAAGCGTAAGTTGCTAGAATCCTTCGGGTGGTTATGTTTCAATATAACTTGCCCAAAATAATGAATATTTCTTTAAAAAATGAATTTGTCCTATAAAGGGTTAAAACAAATTTTGGGATCGTGATTCAATTTCACGTCAATAGAAAAATTCAAATTATGATTCAAGAATAACGTTGTTCTGTTAAGTAGTCCATTTGAATCAGAAGAAGTTGATATTGCATTTACCAATCTATTGAAATTGGGCGTTTGTGAATTTCAAATTGACATAGATACGAGATTTAAGTATATCGAAAATCCATTACTTTTCAGTAATTATAACAATTTATTCAATAGGGTCCATTCTATAAATTATTTTACGGCATATTTTCCTCAGTTCACGATGACACAGACCGATTTGAAATCAGTGGAAATGGAAAGAACTGTTTTTTTGATAAAGGTTTCTTAGAAGTGATTCTGAAAAAATATTTACCTTTTTTACCACTCTGGTCAGGGGTGTTATTCTGCAAAAACCCTGATGAATTTGCAAGGTATAGTGATGCAAACATCAAAAACTGGTTTTCTGTGGTGAATAACAATATTCTTAATGGCTTTGAGAATCAGAAATGCAGTTGAGTGGTCAGACTGATCAGAAAAAAAGTTATTTCCATACATAAAGAAATATTATTGGAAATTCCAAAAAAAAATGTACGAATCGCGGAAAAAAAACATATATCGATGAAATACCTCAAGATTTATCTTTGAGCGGTGGAGAACAATGGCAGAAAAAAAATAAACAGAAGAATACAAATCTTGAAGGTACACTGTTGAAGAAAACATTGCAACCTTCAGTTGAAGAGGGTCTCATCTCATGATGAAGAGACTGACTGATACAGAAGGAACGTTTCTTGAAAAATATAACTCGAAGAAAGAGGAGTTGCCACGAAAATGTTATCTTTCTCGAGTCGAACGTGATCAAAGACAAAAAATATTATGAAATGATCGAAGAGAAAACCAGGGGACAAAGACAACAAGAAAAGTGGTTCCAACAACGCAAGATTCGTTCAACAGCATTTAATTTCGGCAGTGTTTGCAAAGCTGTCTCAGAGAAAAGAAAAGGTAATATAGTAAAAACCATTTTATATAAAAAAAAACTCAATCCGAAATGAACAACCTGAGTCCGCGATTAGATGCGGAAAATTTAATTATATAAATAGATCGTTCGAAATGAATAATCAGCATCCATATTTTTATCAAATCCAGGGAATACTCAATATCACAGAAAGGAGTTGGTGTGATTTCGTTATCTGTTCGTTGGCATCATTATTGAGAGGGTTTATCGTGACATCAAATACTGGAAAGAATATATGATAAGAATGTTATCTGATTTTTACTTATTTTATATTCTCCCTGAAATTGTTGTTCCCAAAATTGATGATATAGGGGAAAGACATTGGAATGCTGATCTTCTAATAAAGAGTCGAATACCAAAAAAAACATCACTCAGTGAGAAGTCATCAGAGAATCACGGGCTTGACTCCGTCCAGTTGAATTTCAATGACACTGGATTGGTTAAGAATTCTGAATATTATAAAGAATCTAAACAATACGGAAATTACCCAGTAGCCAAATTACCTGCTAACTTCTCTAATGAACTTAGGTTAAACGGTTTCAGATCTTTCAGAGGAAAACAATGGCTGACTGATTTCGCAGTGATTTCTTGTTTGAATGCATTATTGAAGTCAGTTGAGAACATAGAACGTTATGTTCTTCTGACAACAGACCAAACGTATGCCATTTATAATCATTGTAATGAATTGCATACAAATTTCTTCGACGAGATTCCAAAAACCACTCCAGACTCGGTAGTAGTATTGCCTTTAATTATTGGCACAGTTTCTAGTAGAAACCACTGGATTATCGCAATTGCTAGTGTGAAGAAGAAGAAAACGTTCATTTATTTGGATCCGAGAGGTACTCTACTGGTAAGAAGTGATGAATATAGTAAATAAATTCGATTTTTCTCAAGAAATATAACGATCATATCAATGCCAATTTATGTTTCATTTTGAGCTCAAAGTTGGTATCACACATAAAACAAAGAGATGGTTATAATTGTGGGGTTTCCATAATTTATTTCTTTCAACAAATGTTGATGAAACAATCTTTATTGGAACCCAAAAATATTGACGATTACCGTGAAAATATCAAAGCAGTGTTGTTGGATACAGCTGATGGATGCCAGAGGAGTTTTTGCATGGTATGTGGTTTTGATATCGAAGAAAGTATAAGCAATTCGTGTAGAATATGCTTAAGATAATTTCACTTTTGATTAATATTGTAGAAAAAAATTTCAATAATATGAAAACTGCTGGCAGGTGATTCATTTTGACTGCATGTCAAATCAAACCTCAGCCTAAATATATTTCAATGATATCGTATCCAGGTATAACTACCTACAAAAGTACAACAAAGGTGAATTATATTAGAGGTATTCTGGATCCTCGTATTTGGCTTCGTATATATAATAAAGTGACGTTTCGTAAGTTTCTCAACCAACAGCTTGTGTAGGTACCATACGAAATGTCATTTTGATCACGACATGTTCTCATATTTTTTTATATGAGCTAAATGTCTATTTTCTCGGTTATATAGTATATATAACTAATTCGAGGAATTTGAGGAAAATTGCTATACAGTCTATTTTAATTCTGTGGTTGACACTTTTTGTAACTATTGATTCATGAATGTTATTATTCCATGAGGATTATGTATCCAATTTTGATATATCTATGAATATCATGGAATTTTTAACCACGATTTCCGTGCAGATTCAAATTCTATTTGATGTGGACATCATAATATACCTACTGTCGAAAGCTTTTTATATCAGGAAAGATCTAGAATAAGTTCGAATATATCAAAATATGCGTTCTTGTATTCTTGACATGTTCACGCATTTTTCTTGAAATATATATCGCTTTTTGTGTTTTTTTTTATAACTTCCCATGTTATTTTTATGTGTAGATATTACCGAAATGAAAAATGTCTGTGATAATGAATACCTGATTTGAATTGAATGATGTTCCTCATAGAGATGAATATTATCGAGACTATATATATATATATATATATTATATATATATATATATATATATATATAAATATATATATATATATATATATATATACATCTTGCCTACAATACTGCGTCCTTTCAGGAAGCGTACGTTACTGCGTCCACCAGAAATACGCTATCTAGGCCAATTCTGATAGAGTATACTGGTTCTACACAAAAAATCCTACTCAATGCTGGTTTCAGATTATCAAAAACTCAAAAATAAAAAAAAGTATTCTTATATAATATTGCGTCCTTTCACCATCATATCATTATCACGTCCGGTGAATAATTTGTTTTCATATTTAGTATGATACTGCGTCCAATTAGCATAATATCTTTCATACTCAGCACGATAGGCATTAAAAAAAAGTAATCTTATATAATATTGCGTCCTTTCACCATCATATCATTATCACGTCCGGTGAATAATTTGTTTATTTTAATTTTTGGACATCCAGCGCTGTTGCCATGTTTTATCACACATTTTTATTAAACTCGCTTCGTTCATATGCTGTCATTCTCTCCGGTTCAAAATTTGTAATCAATTTTTGGAACACTTGCCGACATCCGATTGAGCTGAAATTTCGGCAGGTGATCATAATTCCGGTGACAATGCATTATGAGTTTTCGTGGAAAAAAAACAAAATGACGGCTCCAAGATGATGTACAAGTTTTGTGATTATGGTATGAATCGATTCAAAATTTGTATGTGGGGGTTTTCAGGGACGGAGAATGTGAAATTTCTGTCAGAATAAAAAAAATCCAGATGGCGGACAAGTTTTATGGTCATGGTTCGATTCGATTAAAAAATTGGTGTGAGGATTTCCGGGGTCGGAGATTATTAATTTTCTGTCGAGATTTATGAATTCAAGATGGCGGCTCCAAAATGGTGAAAGAGTTTAGTGATTATGGCCCGATTCTATTCAATTTTTGTATGTGAAGGTTTTCGGAGTCGAAGATTGTGAATTTTTTGTCAAAATTTATGAAATTGAAATGGCAGCTCATGGAGTTACTGTTAGAGGAAAAATAAATGGCGCTTCAATATGGCGGACGAGATTCAGGTTCATGGTCCAATTCGATTCAAATTGGTATGTGGGAGTTTTCATGGTCGAAGTTTAGGAATGTTCCTTCAAAATTCATAAAATCAAAATGGCGGCTCCAAGATGGCCTATAATCTCTATGTTCATGGTCCGATTCTATTCAACATTGGTATGTGGGGGTTTTCGGGGTCAGAGATTAAGGATTTATGATCAATAAACCCAAAATGGCGAGCGAGTTTTGTGATTATGGCCCGATTCGATTCTAAATTGGTATGTCGGCACGACTCGATGTCGGTCCGATTCGATTCAAAATTGGCATGTCGGGGTTTTTGGGGTCGGAGATTACGAATTAAGTCGAAGATTATTGATTTTTAGATGAAATTCATAAATTGAAGATGGCAACTCCAAGATGGCGAATGAGTTAATATCTAGATAGTCTCCTCACTGAAGGACTAGATAGCTCAGAACTTACAGGAAAAAAGGCCTCATAATAACGATGCTCCAACAAAAATGCATAGGTTAGGGCGTACGTATTGAATTGAATCTACGTCACACATCCAAAGCAATTATTTTTTACTTTTTAGAGCATTTGAATAAAAGCTTGTTTTCAAAAAGGTTTTCTATTGATTATTTTATTTCTGTAATAAATTATGGAAAAATCCTCAAAAAAAGGAAATGAAAAAAATACTTCTAATAATAAATAAAATTATTCCTCATCGTAATCCTAAAGTTACTTTTATAGTATGTAAACCCTGATATGTTTTTTCTCGAACAATATCTCGTCATCCTTGATATATAATTAGTATAATAGTAAATAATCCTAATAATAATAAATTATGGTTAAATAAATGAAATCATTTGATTAATCCTATTATTGTAATTAATCAGTTTTGTTCCCTAAACTAAGTATTTTCTGATATCTCCAAATGATTAGGCCATTAGGTGATGTCTTCCTTCACTTCCATTATATGTATAACTACACATAAAAAATATCATAATTGCTGGGACCAGTCATGGATGATATGATAATAAAAGATGGTGTTCCATTACAGCAACAAAAATATGACAGATACAACACGAATACACATCCCCGATCCCAACAGACTATGAAATTTCCAGAGTTCTTTGAATTATTTGAAATTTACTACTCGAAAACTATTGAATATTGGAAAAATGTAGAAAATGATATAATTATCCAACGTTCCATAAAATTGTTTTTTTTTGTGCTCTTTCATATAGATAACCACAACACAAATTTTCCTTATCTCATCACTTACCTGTTATGGTAATACTAATTGAGAGAATCAAACTATAGTTAATATGACGTCCTTCTCTTCGGAAAATTAATCCCTTGCTAATCAAAATTTATCGATTCAATTTTCCATAAAATCAACTGAGGAAGAAATGTGGGGCCTAGGCCCGCCATGTGTGTAGGCCGACAGGGGGTAATACTTGTGACGATCCCAGACATAGCTGGGTGAAGTCCATGTCCCCTCTCAGTTAACATGGTAGCATACCTAGTAGCTTTCGAAAGAAAGTAAGCGGCGGATATGGTTGATGCGAGAGAAATCTTGTTGATATTGGAATTCTCCTGTTGACATGGGTATGCAGGGGAAGAGGGTCTCCCCATAGGCTTGCCGTTGCCTCGCCACAAGGTGTTGGACTCTGGGGGCGGGGTGATAGATAGTTGACCAATGAAAAACATACCGTATTCGGTAGAGACGGGAAATCCTTTATCTATGGGCACTGATGATTGTATTCCTTGCTGACTTGGCGGGAAGCGACGCATTTACTCTCTCGGGTACTGACATCCCACAGCCTCATCAGGCGGACCCACCGTGGCTGAAATGATTCGGTAGCAGGATAACCTAGCGCGTTGATCCAGCGTATCCGGATTCCCATAGTGTGGGGTAGGGTGAGGTACTCACCAGCTTGCCACCAGGTACTCACTGTACATATTGTTGCTGTGGAAGTAGTGAATTCGTGACAATGACAACAGACAAGATTTGGGAAAAAAACTGATTGAGCTTACAGAAATGGTACGCTGTATATATAAATGAATTAATAATTTTCGAAATATTCGTAAGTAAATACATTTCAAAAGAGTATATCATAGGGGGATTTATATGGCTCTTCAGCCCCTCTGTACCTCAACCTGTAAGGTCTTTTGTACATTACCCTTTACCTATTCAAGACCCGGGATTCCGGAACTCCCTGCAAAGCATATCAGTTTCCTGGGAGCTAAGTTCCTGGTGGATAAGGTCGTTAGTAAAACTCCTTCGAGGAACTCAAGCCTTTTGCAAAATAGCACTTGGTAGTCGCAAAGCAAGTGTTCTGCAGTTTCAGCAAAATTCTTGCCGTAACGGCACAGTTCACTGTCTGATTTCTCCAGTTTTTTGAAGTGATACCTCAGAGGACAATGTCCGGTGAGCAGTAGCAGTTTCAAGTCTTGCTTGTCCAGCTCGAGAAGCTGTTCAGCTTTCTTCGGCGATGAGCTCGAAAGCTTTTTCGCTTGTCGTTGCCCTGGAACCTTATTCCAGTGGATTTCAATTTTGTCCGCTTCCCAGCGCCGAAACTCTTTATCGATGTGGGCTTTGAAAATATCACAGAAGGGTTCCGGGCCCGAAAATTGGGTATTTGCCCCTTCCAAGGCTGTTCGCTTCCGCATTGCCTTTGATTTCTTTGCACCCACATCAGAGTTACCTGATTATTCGTAGCCAGTTGTCTTAGGGAGAGTTTGTAGTCCCAAGTCAGTATAGACTCACAAGTGTGTGTGACTTTAGAGCTTTTAGTGCTGCTTTTTCAAAGAGTAAAACAGAAATAAATTCTCTGGATTCTTCAGAATACAACAAAATATCACGATTCCTAAATGAATAAACTTGTTTCAGATGGTCATCTGAAAAATAAGAAATAAAATTTCCATTTTAGTCAGTTTCAGAATATATTTACATTTTTGCAGAATATGTATTTTGTACAAATACTTTTATCTTCGCTCAGTCTTTGTTTTCTAATAATTGTGAGTATTTCACCTTCGATTCATCACATTCCTATCTCTTCGAGGAGAATATTTTATTTCTATATGTTTTTGAAAATATTCTGTTACAATTTTTTTCTGATCTGCTGTCCATTCCACCAATGTTCTTTTCATTCCTCTTTCAATGTTTTTTTTTCATTTTTGTTTTTCTAACCTCAGTCACACTATCGATCTCATTATCTTCTAAGGAGTATTCTCTCATCCCTCCTCACAAAACTAACAGTGAGTTATATTATCTTTTTTGTTGATGGAACCTTATGAGGTAATCCAAAAAAAAAACATTCTACAATGAAAAAGAGGGAATTTTTGTGGCATAAAGGACAAATTATTAAATTAAAGAAAAAAAAAGCATCCTCAAGTGAGAGTCGAACCCACGACCTTATGATTTCTAGCCATACGCTCTTCCATCTGAGCTATTCGAGGACATGGGAATCGATACACACTCGTGAACCCTTTCCTTCCATAATTTAATATTCATGTGAGAAATCCAAACGTACTTATCACTGGCCGTCGAGATCCATTATCTGTCACTCAACGTCATCGACATTCGAAAATTTCAGTAGCAGATCTAAGCAGATGATATCTAACCACTGATAAGATTTAGCCAAATATATAAAGGTAAAAGTGGAAATATTGTGTCCGAAATATATAATGAAAAAGGGGGAATTTTGTGGCATAGAGGACAAATTATTAATTTAAAGAAAAAAAAGCATCCTCAAGTGGGAGTAGAACCAACGACTTCATGATTTCTAGCCATACGCTCTACCATCTGAGCTATTCGAGGAGATAGGAATCGATACACACTCGTGAACCCTTTTCTTCCATAATTTAATATTCATGTGATAAATCCAAACGTACTTATCACTGGCCGTCGAAATCCATTACCTGTCACTCAACTTCATCGTCATTCAAAAATTTCAGTAGCAGATCTAAGCAGATGATCTCTGACCACTGATAAGATTTAGCCAAATATATAAGGTGAAAGTGGAAATGTTGTGTCCAAAATATTTAATGAAAAAGGGGGAATTTTGTGGCATAGACGACAAATTATTAAATTAAAGAAAAAAAATCATCCTCAAGTGGAAGTCGAACTCACGACCTTATGATTTCTAGCCATACGCTCTACCATCTGAGCTACTCGAGGACATAGGAATCGACAAACACCCGTGAACCTTTTCTTCCATAATTTAATATTCATGTGAGAAACGAATCGAAAATCAAACTGGCCGTCGAGATCCATTACCTGTCACTCAACTTCATCGTCATTCGAAAATTTCAGTAGCTAATCTAAGCAGATGATCTCTAACCACTGATAAGATTCAGCCATATAAGGTGAAAGTGGAAATATTGTGTCCCAAATATATAATGAAAAGTTTAAAAAAACTAAAAAACACGCTTTTATAGAAAACCCGACTAAAAAAATATAAAATGAAAAAAAAGGTATTTTATTCAGAAAAAAAGCGTGGGGTGCATGGTATCGCCTGCCCTAGGTGTGTAATGTACTATATAATTATTAATACCATGCACCCCACGCTTTTTTAAAAATGAAATAAATTTTATTTTATTTTGTAAGTCGAGTTTTCTATAAAAGCGTGTTTTTTAGTTTTTTTAAACTATTATTTATTTCCTACTTTTTAGTGTGGTTTATTCATAGAAGCGTGTTTTTTTAGTTTTTTCTAAACTATTACGTTTATTATTTTTTGCAAATTAAAAAATGGAATAATCTTATCAAATTAGGAAATTATTATCTCCGACCCCAAAAACCCCCACATACCAATTTTGAATAGAATCAGACCATAATCACAAAACTCGGCCGCCATTTTGAAGCCGCCATCTTGAATTTTTCAATTTTGATAAAAGATTCATAATCTCCGACCACGAAAACCCTCAGATACCAATTTTGAAGCGAATCGGACCATAATCACAAAACTCGGCCGCCGTTTTAAAGCCGCCATTTTGTTTTTTCTCCACACAAAAATTTCTTAATGCATTGTCACCGGAATTATGTACACCTGCCAAATTTCAAATCATTCGGACCTCTGAAAGTGGGTCAAAATCGCGCCCAAAGAAGTCGGTTACAAATAAACAAACATACAAGTGAAGCTAATAAAAGCTGTAATAGGAATTTTGTGGCATAGAGGACAAATTATTAAATTAAAGAAAAAAAAGCATCCTATGTCCTCGAATAGCTCAGATGGTAGAGCATATGGCTAGAAATCATAAGGTCATGGGTTCGACTCCCACTTGAGGATGCTTTTTTCTTCTTTAATTTAATAATTTGTCCTCTATGCCACAAAATTCCCCCTTTTTCATTATACATTTCGGACACAATATTTCCACTTTCATATTCTACAATATTCAGTTATATTCCCGTAAGTAGATATATTCTCATTCGGATTGTTATCTCTGGAGTGGAAGGACGACTGTCAATTCGTCATTCAGTCTTCCAGTGCTTCTGGGTGTAGAAGGTAGGGTTTCGTTTTGATCCCTTGATATTGGATTCTCGTGGGTAGAAGGGAATTTCTCATTGTGTTTGCTAGGGCTGGACGAAATATTCAAAAATTCATTGGTCGTGATCTGAAAGAAGTTGAGAGCAAAGATCGAAAACGATTGTTTTTTACCTGAAAATAAATGATGACGAAATAATAGAAGGAAAAATGTGCTTTTTCTGAGATGAGTAGGATCCAAATGAATGCGAATGATACGGAGTAAATTAAAATATGAACTTAATAACTTGTCTATCGTATTGGGCTGAATGTAGGATCTGCATCGGAGTCGCCCACATGAGAATAATGCTATCCCAAAACTACCGTCTGTGGCGTGAAAAGAAAGAGCGTCTGTCCAGTTCACTTTTGGAGCATGCCCGGCCTTGAATATAAACACTTTGGAAAAGACTGCAGTCTACATAAAAAGTTAGAGTTACCACCTCACAATGCTGCAATGAGTCAACCAAACTATCGAAAAGCAATTTGTGAATTTTCACACATATGTAAAGGTTCTGAATAACTCAATTTCTTGAAAATTAATAAAAACACTTGCAATTCTCAAAAACTCATAAAAGTTATTTCTGGCGAACAAATGGGGGAAATTGATGTAATTTACTATTGCATTCATATATGATATGTTTTCCTCCTCATAAATTTTGAATTTCTGTAAAAACATATAAAAGTCCGGTGAAAAAAAATCAAAGAATTTCACTTACTCACGAAATAAAAGTGCACCAGAACTTCGCACGTGTTTGCACATGAAGACACTGATCAAAATGTATTTTGGTACATGGTTGCCAGACTGAGGACGCATCATCATGCTACAGGTGAAAGGAGTATATTCAATGTATATTAGCATTTACGATTTAAAGCGCCCCCCAAACAGAAATTGTCTGAACTAAATGTAAACTGGAACTTTCAAAGACCGTATAATAGTACGTCCTTCATTATGTTTTTCTGGTGTACATAACTCTCGCATTTGATATTGAATGTTTTCTGTTCTCATATGCCATGGGAGCTCTGGAAGCGGAGTATAATTTGCGAATATATAATTCGATGCTTCGTTCAAAATAATGGAGTTATTGTTGGAAAACAATACTGCGTCCGGTATACGGACGTTGTATCATTCAGGACGCGGTAGTGTATGGTCGGAAACCCACGTACGGACGTAATATTTTATGCGGGATAAATATAAATATATATATATATATATATATATATGTATATATATATATATATATATATATATATATATATATATATAAATTTAGAAATAACGACTGAAAATTGGTATGAACAGTAGGGAATAACGGGGATCTTCAGTCAGCACAAGTGTTGAACTATGAAAAACTCTTTAATACGATGGACCGAGCTTTCGTTTCAATTTTGAAACTTCTTCAGGGTCCTGAAATATGTAAATGACATTATTGTGAAAAAAATACTTAAAATGAAGGAAGTACTTACAGTAATCTGAGTGGATGATAAATGAACATTAACTTTAAAGAAAAAACGTAAAATATGTAAAAATTTGTCGGAATGGTGTTATATCTTTGACGCTTCGAGTGACATTGAAGGATTTGAAATGACAACCTATAATTAATCGTCAGAAAAATATAAGATATGTAGTGAGTGTGTTAATGTTTATATTATATTCTTTGAGAATCATCAGTTTTAATCCATTTGTAGAAGATAACTGTAGATTTTGCTAAGATTTTCGATATCTGTTTTTTTGTTCATATTTTGATTGGATTTATTAATTTCAATCATTTCAAGAAATAATCTTTTAGAGAAATTTTTTTCTGAATGTAAAACTTGTGCTTCCTCGAATGATATTTTATGGCCTGTTTCAATAGCATGTTGAGCTAATGCACATGACTTCTTGTTGAGTCTTATATCACTTCTGTGAGAGATAATACGATTATTTAAAGTTCTTGAACTTGTACCAATATAGTTCAAATCACAGTTGTTACATGGTATGCTGGTGTGGGATCTTTTAACCTCGTATTTAAATTTCCAATAGTCTTGATATTTTTTTGTGAGATTTTTATGTTACTTTCATTCTTGAATAATTTAATTATATTTGATGATAGAATTTCTATATTAGGAATTGAAAAATAAATTATCTTTTCATTGTTATTTTCCGAATTTTGATTATTTGTGTCATCATCATTAATTTGTCTATCAGAGTTGGTATTGGAAATAATTCTATTAAGAAGTTTTTTGGGGTAAGAATTATCTAGTGAAATATTTCTGAGAATTTTAAAATTTTTGTTTTTCAATGAAGGATGAACCAACATCTCGATTCTTTTTTTCATGCAAAGAATCAAATTTATTTTCATTCTTTTTGAGTGGAAATAATGATAGTTTATGTATCTTTCAATTTTTTTAAATTATTCTGTATTAAAAATGAATATTTTTTTTTTTTAATTCAATTTGAATTGTAAATTTTTATTGTATTATTTACTTTTTTTAAAATTTCATATATATATATATATATATATTATATATATATATAAATATATATATATATATATATATATATATTGTTATGTTAGGAAGGACCAGTAATATATTTTAAAGGCGAAAAAGAAACAATTTCTTAAAAAACCACAAAAATAATAAATATTTAATAATTAGTAGTTCATGAGAAATTGTTTTACATTAATTTTGGGATTCTATTTTCTTTATGAAGCCTCTGTATGATATTGATAGGAAAAAATATGCAAATACTATAATGCAATCAGTTTCATACATTGTCAAAATAATAACAACATATAATTGTTTAAAATACAACAAAAAAGTCTAGATTTACAAAATCACTCTGAATTAAATGTGATCAACAAAATTATAAGCTTGAAACATACAGTATATGAAATTGAATCTAACTAAAAATAGCCAATGGGGGAACAAGAAACTTCTTGATGACAATAGCCAATCAGGGAACAGGATGGTCAGAGATAAAAGATTTGGAATTGTGGAAAAGTGAGGACTGAGAAACATCAGAAATAATTATCATCAAATATTGTATTTAGTTTATAAGAAATGTAAAATATATTAGTTCATAAGTTTTCTCAAATAACACCGAATTAATCAAAGTGCGACATGAAGTACGTGAGTTTGAAAATTCAAATAAAATGGACAAAACAGAAATGGTATCCAGGGAATGAAAAAACAAAGCTGAGAAGATATTAAACAACATTTTAGAATGAAGCCAGGTACAAAATTTGAGGAAGAAGAAAATTGAATATTTTCACGAATGACAAAGTAGTTTGCCAAAAATAACAAACCGATTCAACTTCTGAATAATTTCGACACAAAATAAATAGCATAAAAGAAGATTACCTTTTTGTACTCCACATACAAACTTGTCCAAGCTGATTTCGGGAATTTTGGATGGTTCCTTTGCACATGGAGAGTCCCTGAGAGGAGTGGATGAAGCGGGATTTCAAATTATTGGCAGGTATTGCATCAGCGACAGTTCCAGCTCCAGGTATAATCCTTTTTAGTGCACATCACAAACTGAATCACTTCACTACGTAACTTGTATATCTGAAGAACTCTATTTTATTTTGATATTGAACTATAAAAGAATTCTTCCAAGTCAAAAGAAAAAAGTGAACTTATATACAATATCCAACACTGTTTCTTATTATTCTATGAAAATTTATCAATTGCTTATAGTTATGAGTTATTCATCGCAGGCCAGGTTAATATAAGTTTTCCTGAATGAAGGAAATAATTGTTTTTGATAGTTTTTGGTTTATTTTCCACAATGATATGCAAATATTTTACTTATAAACACTGAACTGAAAATAGTTCGAGTGACAGCAAAACAGGCAGTGGCTCTATTGCCAGTACCAGCTCCTGAGGCGAAGGCGTACCAACTGAGATTAGTCGTGGTAAGAAAAGTAATAATAATTGGCAACAACGTGGCGAGAAAACAGTAACGTTAGCTGGCAATTATTATTTCATAACAATTAGCTATTATAATTAGAGGTATATAAAAGAAATAAAATATTTATAGAGGGTGAAAATATTTGTGGGGCAATAACAATAACGTGGGGAAAAATTAAAACAATTATTATTTAAAAGCGATTATTATTTCATAACAATATATATATATATATATATATATATATATATATATATATATATTGTAAGTTGTTTATCTTCTTGAACCACTGTATATATTTTTTTTGTTTTTCCTTTCTTGGACATAAGGTTCATTTAAAAAGCAGAGGTTGTTATTTCATGTTAATTATTAATTAACTCCAGACGTTCCATCCAGGGTTTTGGCCTTTCTCAATGGGTCAGACTGAAATATAAGCAAAAACAGTTTGTCAACGATTAAAATGAAAAGTTTAAAATCTAGCTCAACTTACCATCAGCACAACCATCATGTTAAAATACAATTAATGAAACTATTCACAATACGGGCACACACAGATTCACAACTGAGTGAAAGACTACCACATATCTTGAATGTTTTGATTGCTTTGCAGGTTATGTTTATTTGAATCGAGAGTTTTCTGAATGAACCTTATGTCCAAGAAAGGAAATATATATATATATATATATATATATATATATATATATATATATATATATATATATTTATATTTATATATATATATATATAATATAATATTTATTTACCATTCAATTTGAAATATACAATAATTTTAGTTAACGATAAATAAATATAGAATTCCCACAGAAGGGGTTGTAACATATTAATATACCATAGATTATAATAAATAAAATTGTAAAGATAAAAAAAATCAGTATGAGCAAAAGAGCATCAGAAGACTTGTATATAGATATCATACTAAAATCACTTATAGATAATATATAAAAATAACATACTATTTAAAAAATTTGCAATAGAATTATAATAAATAAATAAAATTGTAAAAATAAAGTTTCTTTCAGTGTGAGCAGAAAGGCACGAAAATAATTTTATGTAGATATCACATTAAGAATAATTTATAAATAATATAAGAAGAACATCCTATTTCAGAAATAAAACAAATTGTAATAGGTATTACATATCAATAAAACAAACAATGGAGAAATTGAATTACAGGTTACACAATTCCAACTAATATGTAAGTACATCTTCAACTAATATTTATAACTGTAGTAATATGTATTTTTCATATCGGCATATTGGTGTATCTGTACTCTTGGCAAACCTAAAATCCAAACTTTGAGCTTATTTTTGAATAAATTATTACTAATGATAGCTTTGGTATCTGCTGGAATGAGATTATACAGCCGAGGAGCTGAATAACTATAACACTTTTGTAAAGTGTTCTTCTGTGATTTTGGCACATAGGTTGAATTCATTTTATGACGAGTTGCATAATGGCGTTATATATATATATATATATATATATATATATATATATATATATATATATATATATATATATATAATACGAGAGATTGCAAAAAATCCAAAACCTCTTCCGCGAAATGCGCGAATTGCAATGGGGGTCATATGGCCAACTACAAACTCAACTAGTTAGAAAAGGCAATAATCATAATTCATACAATTCCAACCCATCGAGATCCCTTTCCATGTGGGTTGATACTGTCAAACAGGGTACGTCCTATGCTCAAGTGGCTTTTCAATCAATTAACAAGTCTGGAGATATAATTGCAAACCTAGAAGATCTTACTAAATTATTAAAAAATAGTCCCTCACTCAGGAACTACGTGAGTTTTAACGCGAACAGCATTGATAATGTCTAATAAAATCTAACCTTAATCCCTTTTGGTGTTGTCTCGGAGTGCCAATGGACTCGAAAACAAAATTTCAGAACTGGAAGATTTAATCATAGAACTAAATTTAGATATCGTTTTTATTCAGGAAACGCACCTCAAAAATTAGTCCATCGGTATTCCAAATTATGACATTCATCGTTTGGCTCGAGCAGATGACAATAAATTACGATAGAACCTATGGATCAGAAGTAGTAAGTGTTAAAATACACACTTTGAGAAGACCGCTTCAGCTATTTTCAGTTTATAACCCCCCAAATAATTTGAAATCTGAGGATTTTTCAATTTGATCATTGCTGAGAAAAATGACTCAACGATTCTTGCTGGTGATCTGAATGCCAAACATGTAACATGGAGCAGGGTCAGTTACCGCAATGGCAAATTGAACGCGGCAGAAAAACGCTATCACGTTAATGAAATCGAGTGTTTGGCAATAGTGTGGGCGGTCAGAAAGTACAAACACTTCGTGCAAGTCAAACCATTCGTGCTATATACAGATTATTCCGCACTCACTTGGCTAAATAGAATGCGCTATGAAAAGGCCATACTTAAGCTACGTTTACACTATGTAGCAAAACCTGCTATATAGCAAAAGTTATATAACAAATGCTACATTTAGCAAAACTCCAAACGAAGAAATGTTACATATAGCAATTTTCGATGCTACATTTGCTATATCTAGCCAAAATTATGCTATCCATTCGGAGTCGGTAAGATCAACGGGAATTTATGATAAATGTAACATTTGTAATATAGAAATGTTCTACGCGAATTTTTTTTTTTTAGCGTCTGCTACATGTAGCATTATTATCAGTCAGTTGGCAGCCGGCCGAGATAGTTGGGCACACGTGTTTCTTTGCATTGCTGGAATTTTTATAATGGAAGGGCTACTAAATGACAAAGACTGGGATGATTCCATAATACATTTAATATATTTGTTCCGTGATCTTTGTGGGACACTACTTCCCCGGATCACAAACACTGGAACAAGAAACGTGACTCGTGGGCAAGCATAGCGTTGAAAATGAAACACGATCGTCTTGTAGTTGAGAAGAAAATGTGTTGCCTTATTGGACAGTTTCAGAGACTGTTGAAAAAAAAGAGTGGTTCAGGAGCTGATGGAGGGCTAGGCTACGTAAAGTGGTTTGCATTAAAATGCTTATTATTTTTTAAGGACAAAACCCAACCCATTGGATACAGAGAGGCAGGTGGAATCGGATTTGACAACGCAGAGGAGTCTTAAGTAATCAAATCCAATTATATTTTGAAAATATACATGATAAACATTCTGTTTCCTTGTTTTTGTTGCGGTAAAGGACCCACCTTCACTACAGGGCGCCTCACTACCAGCATCGCTACCCCTCCCCCACAATTAGTCATTGATTACTTTGGAAACATGTAAAACTAAATATAATACTATGAAATTAAATAACAAACATACCGCCTTGAATAGAGTATGATAGGTGGTGTGTGAGAGGTGGGGGTGCAGTAGCATGTCAGGACAGGCGCGGTTATCAGCTGTGAGCTGGAGCTTGGCTGGGTTGTGACATTTTTCTTATTTAATTGCATGTAATAATCAATATTCAGAATGAATGAAGAAGATGATACAACTTTGTTACTTTTTTTGTGTGATTTGAATAAATAAAACCCCTTAGGTTTCAGCAAAAAATCAAAAAACTTCATTAGAATGTTATTATTACGTATTATAAATGTATAATATGTGATGATGTAAATAGTCCAAAACACCTTAACTGGCTGCACATTTTTTCGAGGCGAGGCGCAACCTTCAACAACTGTTCCTTGCACTTTGTTTTGCCAAGGTACAGCACCTTCACTAATTGAGAAGTACTTACTCAATTCTTCTCGAACCTGCTTTGCCAACTCTGATGGTTTTCTTAGTGCCCGCTTCAACTTCAGTAGAGTACCGACGGGTGGCCCATCAATCTGCCACTGACCTGGTATCAGTTCAAAGGTACTCGGATGCCATGAGTCCAACGTGCCTGGAGGAGTGTGAGTCTTATTTGAGGTGTTACTTCTCCTTAGAAATTTATGAAGGTAGATGCAAGTAAAAACAACGAGTTTTGCTTTTTCCGGCTCGAGTAGCATTGGTTTTCTAAGAACTCGAAAGACAACTCATAATATTCCGAATGCATTTTCCTACCGCGAGGAAGACGATAGTTAAAATCGTTTTGGCATGGCCCTGATCGTGTGTTCCAGGAAGAGGCTTTATAATCTAAGTCTTCAAGGGCGAAGCGTCGTAGGCCAGGATGACAAATGGAAATAGCAGAAATTTTCCCTTTGGCGTATTCAGTGTGCAATTGGTCAACATTTCTTTGAAGTTTGTATGTTCAAATACACCACCATCAGATAAACGTTCTTGTCATCCTGCAGTCACGTATAAGAAGCAATAGTCTGCGTGTAAAATTCTCTAACAAAACAGATGATGCGGGTCGTCAAGCCGAGGCCTTCGCCATCACTCATGGTCTAGAACAACTGGTCGAGCTACCAACCCGCATCCCTGATGTCAACAAGCAGTCTGCCAATACACTAGATCTTTTCCTCACCACCAATCCTGACCCGTATAGAATAGAAGTTTGTGCCCCACTTGGAAACTCTGATCACACCCTCATCTCCACAACATGCTCTTTCCATTTACCATCGAGCTGCACAATACCACCCCGTCTCATGTGGCATTACAATTCGGCCGACTGGGAAGGTCTTCGTATGTTTTTCTCAGCGTTTCCATGGAAGAGAGTTTGTTTCTCTTCAGTAGATCCAACACGATGTGCGGAGACAATTTCTGAAATCATCATGTTGGGGATGCAAACCTACATACCGAATACCGAAAGAAGAACATCATCCGATAAGACCTGGTTTAACAGAAACTGCTCTAGAGCTATGGCTTCCAAACAGGCAGCATACCATCGATGGCTAAAAAATCCGGGCCCTGAGACCAGAGCAGCATATGTCGAGGCTAGAGGCATATGCAAAGAGACCATAGAATGCTCAAAAGATGCCACAATGCCAAAATAAGATCAAAACTTGCTGAATGTCCTAACGGATCCCGTTCATTTTGGTCTTTCGCCAAAGCTGTGGGAAGAAACTTCAGTTCCAGCTCATTTCCTCCTCTAACCAAAGAAGATGGAACACTAGCAACGACTGCCCAGGAAAAAGCCAATATCTTTGCGCACCTATTTGCTGGAAATTCCACTCTGGATTCATCGGGAAAACAACCCACGAACATTACACCTATTGACAGTCACATGCCCGAGATCACCTTTCGCCAACGTACTATCAGAAATATTTTGCTGGGTCTCAACACCAACAAAGCCTGTGGATCTGACGGAATCCCGCCGATTGTTCTCAAGAAATGTGCCCCCGAACTAACACCTGTTTTTTGCAAGTTGTTCAACCACTCTTACAATTTGGGGTATTTCCGTCCAATTGGAAAATTGCAAGAGTACAGCCAGTCCCTAAAAAGGCAAAAGGTCCTACCTAGCAACTACAGACCTATCGCACTGCTATCTATTATTTCAAAGGTCATGGAAAAAGCCATCAACATCGAGCTCATGAAATATCTGGAAGACTCAGGAATTGTCAACGATAGGCAATATGGCTTCCGCCATCAGAGATCAACTGGTGACCTGCTCGCTTACGTCTCACATATATGGCAGCTATCTATTGAAAAGTATGGAGAAACTTTAGCTGTGGCATTAGATATCTCCAAGGCGTTCGATCGAGTTTGGCACCAGGGACTCCTCGCCAAGCTTCCGTCTTATGGCTTGCCCCCTCAGCTGTGTTCTCTGCTTGCTAGTTTTCTCTCAAACAGGTCTCTCCATGTAGTGGTCGATGGAGTTTCATCTGACACTCTACTCATAAATGCTGGTGTTCCGCAAGGATCTATTCTCGCACCAACACTATTTCTACTTCACATCAACGACCTGTTGAAAGCAACTTCATGTCCAGTACACAGCTTTGCCGATGATAGTACCCTCCATACCGCTTTCTCTTCCAGGGCCCCTATATCAGCCCGTGAAACCAGAAATGAACGAGGAAGAAATGTTAATAATATAAATATGTATGGACTTAGCAACAATTCTCGAGTGGAGATCTAATAACTTGGTAGAATTCAATGCAAACAAAACACAAGCATGTCTTCTCTCTAAAGAAGCCGATCTCACTGTGCCTAACATAACTTTGTCAGGAGTAACCATACCACTGAAGTCATCCATATCGATGCTTGGTATTACTATCAGCAATAACCTTTCCTGGGAAAATCACGTGAGGTCCATTGCCAAAAGTGCATCCCAAAAACTTGGTTTTTTGTTTCGTGCCAAGAGCTATTTCACCCCCACTCAGCTGCTTATAATCTATAAGGCACAGATCCGACAGAGCGCGGCACCTAAACATATCCTATTGGATTCTGTCCAAAAAAGGGCAATTCGTCTCGTCGGTGATGCCTCGCTTACAAACTCGCTCACTTATCTGGAACACCGTAGAAAAGTTGGCGATTTGTCTCTATTTTATAGATATTTTCATAGGCGATGCTCTTCTGAAATATCAACAATCGTTCCTGCTTTGGCAGTCTCTTCGAGACTAACCCGTCAAGTTCAGTCATCACACCCCTTCGTGGTCACTTTGGAGACCTGCAGAACATCACTTTCCAAAGACTCGTTCATCCAACGAACAGCGAGGCTTTGGAACTCATTGCCTAGGGAGGTGTTCATCGAGGCATACAACCTCCAGAAATTTAAGAAGAACACCAACTCCTACCTTCTTTCCCTTGGTTCCCACGATGTTCTCTGAACATTACAGGATATCCCTTTTCGTGGGAACCAGAACATAAAAAAAGAGCAAAAAGCACAATACTGAAAAACCCCTTGTAGTTATAATATTCACTTCCACTATTTGTAGGTGCTTGAGGTGTAACATGTTTGCTATCCATGCTTCCCAGGACGTTAGGGAAAGTCCACTCGCTGTTGTAGTTCTCAGCAAACAGCCATTCTTCTTCTTCTTCTTTTTCGTATAAAAAAAGGACATGTCTTTGAAGTCAATATTAAAATCACCTATAAGTAGAACTCTTCTATTATTTTGATAGGAAAAACCTTCGAGCATATCTTCTAAATATCAATAAATATGGAATCACTTGCACTCGGTGAGTGGTATAGACCTCCGATCAACCATTTCCCACTTTCCAATTGAACCTCAATGAATTGTATCCAATTGTTACCATTTAAAACAATCCTCTTTTTTTAATTTTGGAATTGATGCCACTTCTCACATATATGATGACTCCCCCAGGAAAACAATGGGGAGCACAAAGGACTTTTTATAGTTGAGATTACATGGATTTAGATGTGCCCATCCTCTAAATGCACCTGTGAAATGGTTATGTTCGGCTACAATCATTTGATCTTTTTGGAAAGGTTTCTCGCAAATATGACAAGTTGAATCCGCCGCCGTTCTTATGGGATTGACAGACATGGGGACGATTTTTAAAATTTTTCCTTCAACGAATTGGGCTATGGCTTTTAATTGTTCCGCGAACCATTCCATTGAGTTCAAACCTCGATGGCTATCGTAATATGGCAGAGTGTCATCATAATTACATTTGAAATATAAGCCTGCGCTATAGGGAATGTGTTTCTGGTATTTCGCCGTTTTGGACTTGCTTTCATCATCAGTAAACGGTTCCAAAATTGATTCAAAATCAGGATATATCACGAATGAACAATTTCTTTGTGTACAAAGTCCTTGAACTCGCTGGTCATATTTCGGAAAGGAAATTTTGTAATGATTGGCTTTTTCACAATCGATTGTCTAATTTCTCCTGACTACGAAAATAATTCAAACATCCATCACAAATATATTTCTTGATTTTTTCTTTACCGATTTGTGAGCTAACCAATCGTGAAAGATCTTTAATCCAGCAATAAAGGAATTTAATGTCTGTCTGTTCGTCGTCATCGTCAATTCCCGGCGGTGCCTCGTAATAATTTAATTTTACATAGTATTTATTTTGAATCATGAGAAGGTTGACATGTCGAGCCAATTTTTCTTTCGTGAATCTCGTCAGTACAGTTGTGAAAAATGTATGTCCGTCGTCATCGTTATTCGCTGATGATTTAACCAACTCCGAAATATAAACATTCACCGAAATACCGTTAAGTTTTTCGAATTTTGAAATTTGGCCAAGAGTTATGGGAAATTCCAACCCCTCCATATTCAGAACGGTCGATCAATGAGGGTATTTTGATGTACGCTGTGCATCTTTTTCAACGGGATACAGAGCGGACACGACTGCCCATCCGAAACAATTGTTGTCGTCGGTATTTCGCACATTAATACAAGCCTGTGTTCTAGCAATGGCTCGTGGAAGTTCGATTAAAGATGAACCCCTTTGCCCAAACCTGATTGATTGATATTTACTTCCAGATTTACGATTTTTTGTAATGTAATTCCTCCAATTTATTACCCAATTTATTTACATGTGAATCTGTTTCCCTATCAATCACTTGGTTTTTAATATTCTAGTTTTACCTCATCCAAGCCCATTTTTACGAATTCCCTGCAAAAACAAGTATTAACCTTCAGCATGGGGAATTTTTTCAACATGTTATTGATTCTTCGTTTGAAAAGGCTGAAGGCGTCTTTGAAAAATGTAATGGTATCTTTATGTGTCAAATTTATGATTACCCCTGTACGAACTCGTCCCTGGAACGTCGACTTTAAATCTTCCCAAATGACTCGGCTTTTTAGATTTTTTCTGACAGCCAACCCCTGACCCTCCACCCCTAAATTTTTAATGAAATTACGACATGTTTTTAAATGCCCCAAATTTGTTTCCAATTTTCTCAATATTCCAATGGAACTGTTGGCAGAAATTTTGATGCCCTTTGTACAAAGCCGAATACTATATGTTAAATGTTTTAGCCATGATTCGCGTTCCATTGGCTGGATTTTTGTTCGATAGGTTTTTGAGCCTCCCTGTATTTGATAATCATTTCATCGCTGAGAGCGGCAATTTGTTCAGAATTCATGGTCATTTAAAAAACGAGAAAAATGAATGCTTTTTCACAAACAAAATACAGATATTTTTTTTTCTCTCTCTCTCACCTTGATTTAATGAAATCGAATACAGCTGTCCCAGTTGTCGTCGTCGTGGCGAATGGTCTTAGTTTTTGATGATGATGATGATGGATGGACTTAGTTGCGGATGAATTCAAAGACAGGTATCTTCGTCGTGGATGGTTTTATGATAATTGAATATTCTCGACGTTTGAACTCGTCGATTTTCGGTTGTAACACCTCGAAAACCCTCCTTGGTAGGAAGACTGATTTGGTTTCCAAATCGGCTACTATTGTGTCCCCGTACTTCGTTTTAACCACTCTCAATTTCTCGATTAGCATAGGCTTGTTTAGCGGCAATGTTGATAGAGCTACGGTTTCCCTGTAGCTACTGCTCGCAACAGCGTTCATTTCTGCAAGATTATCTATAATAAATAAACAATCCCTTAAATTTTTTGAAGAAAAAACAATCCTTTCCTAAACAAATAGAAAAAATCCCCCCCTCGATATATGAAGAAATGTTTGAAACAAAAAAAACTCAAAGTGCCCTTTTGGCATACAAAAAAACGATTTTTGAAAAAATAAAACAATAAAATAAAAACTTACGTTTTTTAGATGTTTGGTTTGGTAGATGCACAAACACACAAACTCAGAGAGCGAGAGAGAGAGAAGCACTGAACAGAACGATGTTTACAGTTCAGAGGACAGATGAAGAATGAATCTGACGGTGGGGATCGGTCACGTACATCAATTCTCTACTGCGCAATTTAAAACTGCCAACTAAACAAAATTCTCAGAACTGGCATAATAGATGCAATAATTTGACCTTGAATATGCAAAAAGATCCCACGGATCGAACGATCTAATTCTCAAAATTGCGTCTTTATTATTTCTAAGAATTGCTTGTTCACTGCGAATTCTCACAGATCGGGATGAACAACCTGCATACTTATCTTGTTAATGTAAACAAACTGTTTCAAAGGATGCCGCCGATATCCGGTCGCTTAAATAAACAACTGATAACGAAAGTGCTGACGTAGATAACGGCTGCAGTTCAGATTCCTGCAACGACTTGTCGGTTGAGTCATGGCCGCCGCATCATCGCTCATAAACACTGCTGACTCCGCCGCCGAAATTCACTTCGACCGACCAATGCCATTGACGAATGCAGCTATTGGAGATAAGAATTTTTGTTGTCAATATTCATAAAATCAAGATGGCAACGAGTTTACCCTGTAACATTGTGCGGTCTGATGTAATAAAATATTGAACGATGATAAAAGAAACGAATCATATTCAATCAGATGTGGAATCATCTGCGACTGGAAGATAAACTTTGGTCACTATCTTCCATCGTTCAAGATAACCTCTTGTGGGGTATTCATGTTGGGAAGGGAAATATTCTCAATTGAATATTCAATTGAAAATGTTTCCCTTTCCAATAGAAATTCTTTCTTATTTAAAGTACTATTTTCTGCTTTCTGGTCTTCAGTGAGTGAAATAATAAAACTCGTCCGCAATTTTGAATTTTGACAAAAAAATCATCTCCGACCCCGAAAACCCCCACATGCCAATTTTGAATAGAATCAGACTATAATCACAAAACTCGCCCGCCATCTTTAATTTATGAATTTTGAAAAAAAACATAATTTCCGAACCCGATAACCCCCACATACCCATTTTGAATGGGAAATCACCATTCGTTCGCCATCTTGGAGCCGCCATTATGTTCTTTTCTAAACAAAAATTTCATAATGCATTGTCACCGGAATTATGTCACCCGCCACATTCCAAGTCTATAGGACAACTAGAAGTGGTTGAAAAAATTAAGAAAGCGAGTTGATAAAATAAAAACGTGGTAATAAATAAATGAAAATGACTTGGGATTGGGAACGAGACGAAGAGGCGCACTCTCTTTCCCAGCGACATGTTGTTTCCATTCGCATCCAACCAAATTACCCCGAACTCCACACATAAGGCCGTCTTGCTCACTTCTGTCTGAACAATGATAAAATACAAAATTCCTCACTAAGTTTTTTTTTTCACGTCACCCACTTCCATATAAGTAAGCCGCCGGCCACGGGTGGTCATTCCTATTTTTCATTCTCGAGTGAAAGTTAGCCAGTATTTGGAAACTATCAAAATAGATGCTAAATTGGAAAAGCCTGGCCGACCTCTTTTGATTGTTGAACAATCATTCAAAAATGTGGTTCTGTGTTTCAAGGATCGGATTATGAAAAATAATAAAGTTGTTTCAAGAAACGATCCAGTATGGCGTGGAATATCCAAAGATCTTGACTTCAGATATAAAAGCACATCGATTTTCGTTATGGTTAGTCAGAATAAACATTCAATACTGAATGAAGTACGTGGAATTCCACAAGCTACAGAAATCAGTCTAGTGGAAGAAAGGCAACAAAATTCACGTGACAACTCGTTGGAAATCAGTTACAAATTTAATGATTTTTTGCAAACTTCCACACGAGAAATAAAATTTCAGTTTTTTATTTCAAAGCATTGTAAAAAAAAACTGTATAGTGGCGTGTAGAAAGTGGAAGACTGAAGAAAGAAAGATTATACAATTTTTTCAAATCAAGTGATTACCAAAGATTTTTCATTAAAATTTTTTTGGAAACGACTTCTCTTTCATGTGTGTTCATGGTTGATCATACCTATGTTAACTTGGACTTGAGCTGGAAAATATGAAGGTATGTATGAATAATTGATATGAAAATCGTTATCGTAGCGATAAAAAAATGTTAGTGTCCCAATATGTCTAACTATCCTGTATCTTGAATAGATATGGTATAGATACCTACATTGATGGCTAGACGAGAAAAGAAAAATTAAAATTTCTCTGAAAATTGGAAAAATCGATTTCTCATAATTCAATACACAACAGTGTTCCTGAATTTTTAATTTCTATTAAAAATGCATCATTTTGCACACTAGCTGTGGGCAACCCGCTTCACTGGGATTCTGACTGTCTGAATGTCAACGTGAAGAAAACGGCGTTGTCCCTCGAACTCAATTTTCAAGCTCTCTTGCACTTGACCTAGTTGACCTTTTTGTTAGGTGTGTTACGCGAATGGGGTATCTGACGATTTATTCACGTCATGGGCGGGTACGTTTATATTTGTTTGTTGTTATTTCTTATGTGTTAAATGTTCACTATCATAGAAAACATTCTGAATATTTAATTTCGATTTCACCTCCATTCCACAGATATTTGACTACGCAATTGATACAATGTACTATTTCGAAATTCCTCCAAACTGGCAATTTTAGATTTCTACGTCGAAAATCATGGTTGATTTTGTTCGACATATGGGTTTTCTTGTAACTATAACATACACATTTAACCGATTTCTCATGATGGAGAAAAAATGTTCCGGAGTTTCTACTCGCGTAACAATTTCTTCCACACCCATTTGCACTCTTTGTGGGTGAAAGTATAGCAAAATATTTTACATTATTATTTTGCAGGTCATTGCAGATGTGGGAGTAAACGGACCTGCATTATAACTAGATTTTTAGCATCTCAGGATTTTGTGGCAAATTGCCATCTGACAGTCGGTAATGGAGAGTGTGCTGAATATTATCTTCGCGGAGATGAGCGTGAAGTAATTGGTAACGCGTTGGTGGATGGCAAAAGCGTTTCAGCAAAAAGGGCAGAAATATCAAGAGCCCATGACCCTAATAGCACACATTGTCCTAGGGACGTCCCTATTTGGTACAATTCATGTCCGAACGTCCCGGACCTGAAATCGTTGTCCATAGGACGTCCCATCCAGAACACTTTTCATCATTTCACGACCCAGTAAGCACATAATGTGTATGAAAAGTTTCAACGAAAAATTTAAAATTCTAGCGCACGTTTCAGAAATATATAATAAACATCTAACATTTCACATTCACAAGTAAATGTTTCTAAAATGTTTCAAATCTAGAGTCTGAAATGTATGAAATGTTTCAACGGAACCCTAAATCGAATCATTTGAAACATTCTGAACGCACGTTTCAGAAATATACCATCTAACATTTCACATCACAAGTAGATGTGAAATGTTTCAAATATACCGATGAAACATGTTTACCTGAAAACACTTGACATCTCAAAAACGTCAAAATGACGAATTGTAATAATGATATTCTTCCTGACAAACAGACAAAAAAGTTTCATTTCTATTTGTAACAGTGTCCCTTGTATACTCATAATACGCGCATGCGCTGATGTCACGTCTGCTCCATCATTCTTTCTCGCTTTTGCAAGCCACCGTCGCAACATAATTCTCATATGTATTATATCTCCGTCTCCTTTCTCCGACGTCTCCGATCCCATCAAAGCAGTGATACGTTGATCGTTGATCTATGACCTGAACCTGAACCATTGAGATAGAATAGAAAGGAGGCGCTCTCACGTGATCAAAAGCGGCATCAGTCGGCCATCTTGATACTACACATTTGTCATTCAGATGCCGTTTGGTTCAGTCGACTTTGTTTGAGTGATTCGTTTAGTTTTTGTGTGTTTTGCAGTTTGATATTTCATTTATCAAAAGACATTATGCTTTCCTGTGCTCTACGTAGCTGCAGTAGCAGGAACAACGTTGATAAGAAGGAATCAACTGGAATATCATTTCATAGGTTAGTATTGTGTAATAGTGAACATTTCGCAGATCTGTACTTAGGAAATTATATTCTCTGAGAGTACTTTAATTATGAATGGCTTGTTCAGTGGGTGATAATCATTTTATTTTCAGATTTCCTGAGGATCCAGCAATCAACGCCATCTGGGTTAAATTTGCGAATAGAGGTGTGTGGAAACCTACAAAATATAGCGTTTTGTGTTCCAAACATTTTTCGGAACCAAACTTCGACCGATCATCGAAATGCACTTTTCGTTTGAATAAAAATGCTGTCCTCACCCTCCAATCCATCCAGATAATTCAACTATCATATCATAACCGTGCTACTTTCAATTACATTTTGCACAATTCCAATTATTGTTGTATTTATTCAGTATTTATTATCCAAAATCTTCTGTTTCTTCATACTGCTCAAGTTTTCTGTGGTACATCTATGTGAAATAAATAATTGTGTTACAGGATCGAGTCCAGAAAGGATTTTCAAAACAGTCCGAGAAAGTTAAGATATTATCCAATATCATACTTGTGCCACGTACTATGAATTGTGATAATTAATTTCCTAGCACTTCCACATTTGTCGAAGAAACAATGGATGCCATTCATACAGTTGGTAGCATTTGCGATTCAGAATCGGTGGCATCCATTTCTCAGTATGATCCTACGATAACTCCTAGGAAGCAAAGACTCTTAACAAAACTGAGGGATACTGTGCGTATAAGCAGGGACAGAAAAATAAAATTGGCTTCTATGAGGAAAACACTATCCCGAAGAGAGAAAAAAATTGCCAATATGAAGGATATACTTGAAGAACTCCGTAAAAAGAAATTCATCAAAGAATAATTCTTGGATGTTATTGCAAAATTAGGGGGGCCCCAGGAACTAATTTTGAGACAATACAAAAAACCCCAAAATCAGTCATTACCAACACAGTATTCTGAAGCACTCAAGGTATTTGCACTGACCCTTCATTAATTCCCCTGCTGCCTATAACTATGTGAGAAGAATATTCAACACCTGTTTACCTCATACCAGAACATTGAGTAGATGGTATCAAAGTATCGATGGAGAACCTGGATTCACCAGTGAATCATTTGAGGCTCCACGCTTGAAGGTTGCTTCAGAGAAGACAGTTGTGTGCAGTCTCATAATGGACGATATGTCAATTCGTACCCATGAGGAATGGGTTCCAGGAAAAGATAAATGCTATGGATATGTGGACATGGGAACTGGTCACACTTGCGAAGGATGCATTGTATGTCTTCTGAATTGTGTGAATGGTAACTGGAGAATTCCTGGTGGATATTTTCTCATTGCTAGTATCACAGGAGAACAGAAAAAAGGATTGGCGCTACAGTGTTTGGAAAAAAGTCATGAAGTAGGAGTATTGGTTGTAAGCTTGACATGTGATGGTCCTCCTCTAAATCATAAAAACCTGAAAACTAGTTTCAAGCATCCATCAACAAATAAAAATGTGTATTTTTTTCTAGACCCTTGTCACATGATAAAGTTAATGTATAACAAATAGGTGAGAAAGGTTCTCTTGTGGATGATAACTATGGAACAGTTTCTTGGAATTATTTGGAAGAACTACACAGCCTGCAAGATAATGAATCATTTCATATGGCGAACAGATGTAATAGAGATATGTATGAAATCTGAAAAAATGTTGAAGAGTAGAGTTAATGAAACAAATTTCAAACAAATATCATCAAAAGCTATTGTCAATTTGATACTGAAAGAGTTTGTGTATTCTAATATTTTCTCTCAATTATTTAGTCATATATTTATCAATATGCTTTAGATAATCATAGTTCTAATAATAAAAGCAGTAGCAAGTAGATACACAGATGTTAGCATGTACTATTTCAGTAAAAATAAAATAAATAAATCCGCTAGTATAAGACATCATAATAATAAGATTGTATTATTTAAGGGACAATAAACATAAATATTCCAATTCGTTCGTTTCATTCCAAAAAATAGTTGAATTCAGTTCCATATTTCATACAGATGAACCACACAGGTCTGCAATGAAGAAGTTTTTTGCATAAGTTTAGGTCAGACATATTGACTTTGGTCTACTGATTCCAAATATAGATTCCGTTTTTACATATTACATTAATTTACAGAGAGTTTTATCCCATTTAAACGGCCATTTACACCTATTTTTGGTATGAAAAAATCGTTGAATATTACATTTAGTACTATTATTATGATTATTAACAATTTCGTGAAACAATTTCAAAAATTATTATTTGCAGACCAGTGCCATTATAAAATAAATAGTTTGTCCCTGGCGTGTCAGCCATATTGATACTACACTTAGCCCCGCGGAGTGGTGCCGTTTTCTGCTCATGGAATAAATCCTTATAGCTTCTCCTTTCTATTCTATCTCGATGACCTGAACTGAAATTATTCGTATTCGTGCGGATTTCCGGATTTCGTTGGTAGTTGGTAGTGTTGGTACAAGGTACGGTACAGGTGTGTTGTTGATGCTGTGTGCTGTGGACCATTATTAGATATATTTGCCATCGTATTATGAACATTTTATTCAAGGGAGAGATGAATATATTTAACATTTATAATTACAATAAATCGCCAACATCAGCAGGTACGTTAAACTGTTTATTTGTCATTGTGGAGGTTAGGTTATGGCGTCTTTTCTATTTTGCTAGTTTTTTACGAGTATTTCAGTGTTTCTCATCTGTCTGGTTCTAACTTCTAACATGACTTTCGAAAACGGATCTTGTCTATTTGGATTTGAAGCAAATAATTATACCAGATATCAGAAATTATATTTTGTTGTTATAGAAATGGTGGGTCATACACGACACGATTTGATTGTGAATTCATGAAATAATAATTTTTTATACATGGCCAACTGTTATAGTATTGTTGATTTGCTGCATGCACTTTTGCTTATTATTGATAGTTGTTAATTGATGCTGCATCAATCCACAAATCCATCTTCATCGGTTTTTTTCACTCTTGTATTCAAATTGCAAATAAGACTCACATGCCATACCTATGCTTCAACTTTGTATAATCTTCAAATTTATTTATATTAAACGTTTGTTATGATGTATATTCCTGCACAATGATAGAAAAACAGTTTATTGACATCTATCAGAAATACCATAATGGAAAATATTCTTTGTTTTTTCTACATATGAATATTTTTGAGTTCACCCTTCTACTTTGAAGAAGCCATGTTGCAACACTAATTGTAGTAGTGATTTTGTAAATATATATATATATATATATATATATATATATATATATATATATATATATACAGTGCTTCTCAAAAGTCCCCTCCCCCCTCTTATCTTTGAAACGATTATACATAAAAAAGTAAATTTGGAAACTGAATATTAAAGGTTGTAAACTTCTCTACTATTGATGATAGATGACGAAATCGTCAAAGATTACGGCACAAGGCCATTGTGACTAATAATTTTAAATGGAACCCTACGGCAAGCGACACCTCTTTTAAAAGGAATCGAAAAAACCTATTCAATGATACTAAATCTGTTCGTGATTATGGCAGTTTTGGCAACTCGCTTTTGAAAAACGCAAAGCTGTGATGAATTGAATCAGTTAATACTAAAATTCCAAATTCAAGCTCCGCCTCTGGATAGTTGTCAAATAAGCTGACGTTTTTGTTAGTCTCCCTAATTCGACGTTTTTATAATTGTCCAAGTTTTTGTACATTTAATAATTTGTGTATTGTTTAACTGTTTTAGCAGCTTTTGGTATTTTTAATATTTTTGTACATTTTAATAATTTGTTGAACTGTTGTGAGCCGAACGTTTAAGTGCTTCAAGAAGCGAAATGGTAAGTGCTTAGGGTGATGAAGTAGCAGCGATCCTAATTCTTGGTGAAACTGGACAAAATATTCATGCAGCAGAACGCATTTTTAATGAGAGGTTTCCTGATCGCCCCGTTTCGAGGACTCATTTAAGGAAGCTTCTTCGTAAGTTTGAAATAACGGGTAGTATTAATGATGCGAAACGATCTGCCAGACCACAAATTTCTAATGAGAAAAAAATTTATATACTGGCAGAAGCAATAGTTAATCCTACTTCTTCAACAACTCACGTTGCATCTACCTGTGAAGTCAGTCGAATTACAGTACACAGGGTGATGAAAAAAAAACAAATTTCATCCATACAAATTAAAAATGGTTCATCAACTCTCAGACGACGACCCAGACCAAAGACTAGAATTTTGTGAAAATATGGAAACTAAAATCAACCAACAGCCAGACAATGTCAAAACAATTTGTTTTAGTAACGAAAGTACTTTCTATCTAAATGGAAATGTAAATAAACAGAATGTGAGGTATTGGAGTGACGCAAATCCTCACCTGTTTCGTAAAACACATACCCAATTTCCCCAGAAGGTGAATGTTTGGGCAGGTATCCTGGGAAACCACATCGTTGGGCCTCTTTTTTTAAATACTAATTTAACTGGTGAGGTTTATCTGGAGCTGTTGCAAAACGCGATAGAACCGTTAATCCTTGAAATTTTGGAAGATAATCCAGATGAATTCGTCAATTTGGAAATAACATTCCAACAGGATGGTGCTCCTCCACACTATTACGGTATTTGGATGAGGAGTATCGTGGTAGATGGATTGAACGACGAGGTTCAACTGAATGGCCAGCTTGATCACTGGACCTCACACCTTTGGATTTTTTTCTGTGGGGGGTGCCTTTAATCGGAGGTTTACGCCACTGAACCTGACGATATTGACGTTTTAAAACAACGTATTGTTGCAGAATGTGAGGCTGTTTCCGCAGACAAATTTGCAAAAGTACGAGAAGAGTTTAAAAATAGGATATTTCCCTGCCAGGAAGTAAATGGAGGTCACTTCGAGCAATTCCTTCAAGTAGATACCGATTCTTAAATCTGTGATTAATATCATACGGAATGGAATTTAAATTTCAATGTTTACTAATGAGCCATTAAAACTTCATAAACAAAACAAAATTATATATTGAAAAGGTTTTTTCGATACCTTTAAAAGAGTGTCGCTTATTTATTGGTCACAATGGCCTTGTGACGTCATCTTTGACGATTTCGTCATCTATCATCACTAGTAGGGAAGTTTACAACCTTTTATATTCAGTTTCCAAATTTCACTTGTTCATGTAAAATCGTTCCAAAAATAAGAGAGAGGGGAATGGGACTTTCGAGAAGCACTGTATATATATATATATATATATATATATATATATATATATATATATATATATATATATATATATATATTGTTATATAATGAGAATTTGGAAATAATATTTTTTATTATTATTATAATTAATATATTTTTGCACCGCGTTGGGCAACACTTTTTATTTTGATGAATTGGAAATATTATATATTTATTGTTTTTGTATATTGAAATTGCTAAGTATTTTTGGTATTCTTTGTGAGCCAAATTGATAGGATATAAATGGATATTTCTGCCCCTGTATTTTATGCTGTAATAATAATTGCCAGCGAACATCACTGTTCTCTCGTCACGCTACCAACAATTATTATTTTCCTCACCACGGCTAAGCAACAGTTGGTACGCCCTTATCTCAAGGTGGCCGGTTCAAAGCAATAGAGACACTGCCACTGCTGGCTAACTTCAGTTTATTGAATTGTCTTTCTTTATATATATATATAATTTCCACTCTTATCATTATTTACAAATTTCAAAAATAATTGCTTCTGATACCATCTCATTGCTACTCTCCCACAATTTCCAATTTTACACCTGACCATCTATTCCCTGATTGGCTATTTTTATAAAGACATTTGCTGTTCTATCATTGGTTACTTTTTGTTAGCTACAGTTTCATATACTGTATGTTTCAAATTTATAAATGTGTTGATTACTGTTTATTCCTGAAAATTTTGTAAATTTAGACTTTTTATTGTCTTTTGAGCAATTATGAGTTATAATAATTTTGACAGTGTATGAAATTGATTGTTTTATAGTATTTTGACATTTTTATCTATCCATATCTACCTAGGCTCACAATATATATATAGAATTTCAAAAGTCATTCACAAACAAACTCTTGAAACCATTAACCATCTAGTAATTATTCTTTTTGTGGGTTTTAAGTCTTTTAAAATTTACAACTGGCATAACATAACAACATTCCTGAATTTATATTCAATAATTTTCTACTGGTTAGAAAACTTTGAATATCAATTTCTTTATTTATATTTATTAACTTTACTTTGACTAATACTATATTTTTCTAATTTCAGAAAACTACTTAACTGGATTTCCTGAAAAACAAGTTCTACAATAACAACGATTATCCAACTACTAGTACTACGTTTTTTTTTCCAGAAAAACTTGACTTGGACTTCTTTTCAGATCAAGAGAGAAAACTTTCCAAGATATCATCATATATGACATTTTATATTTCATTTTCATCATCTTACTTTCATTTTATATTTATACTGATATTTTTTTCAATTGTCAATTTTACAATTACTGGTACTCTTTCAATTATACTGATTTATCATTTTTCCTATCTTTTCCTTCAGTTGTTCTTTAAATTCATATTGAATTGGATATTTTATTTATCTGAATCTCACATTTCATTTATTTCTATTTTGTGTACATACTCTTTCGCTTTTTCAAATTAATTTTTTTAATTTTAACCTTTTTTAATTATTAATATACCTTAAATTATTTATCAATATACCTTTATCATCATCATATTTATTATAATATACTTCTTTAGTATTATTATTATTATCATACCCACTTTCATTTCTCACATACATTCATTTTATACACAAAATATTTTTATCGTTATTTCTTTTCATTTTTCTTCAAAATTCACATTATTTATTATCCATTTCTATATTTTTCCTTCTTTATAATCTATATTGTTTTTCACTTTATTTCATCTAACTAACCTGTACCAATAATTTTATATCAACTTTTCTGTTTTTTAGTATTTTTATTGTTATTCAATATTATTGTTTTCTTTCATGAAATATTCACTCATGTGTTGTTTTTGTTTCCTTCAATATTTTCTCTCATTGATATTTTTTTTCTTTACATTTGTTTTTCATCTCATTTTATTTTATTCAAATGTTTCTGAAATCCTACCTATCTATCAAATTATTTTTTTAACTTTTTTCCATTTTTTATTCCTTAACTTACCTATCAAATTTGTTAGCCTACAATTTATTATTCCCTAAATTTTCTTTTTATTATTTGTCTCTCCTTCTATGGAATCTTGCTTGTTTTGTAACTGCAAGCCTATTTTTTATTTTACAAACTTTCAATTGAAATTTTATGTTAATTTCAACATTTTCCTTTTCATAAATTTAACTTTCTCTTGTTTTTGATCGTTATATTTATTCAAACTCTTTCCTATTTTTATATTTTTTTTTTTTTTTTTTAAAAATTCTATTCATCCTGTAGATATCATTGATTTGCATTACTATTATTTTTTTTTTTCAACTCAAAATTTTTGTATGCCACGCTCATGTCATTCATTTTCATTATTATTATTTTATCATTTTCATTCCCTTTTTGCAGTTCAATATTCATCTCTGCTATTATTATATCATATATTTTCATTATTTTTACTTTATTATTTATTTTTCCCTTTCTCATCTGAAAATTTTTATTATTCACATTTATATTATGCATAAGTTCATTATTTTGGAGATCGAAATTCATTTTTATATTTTGTATCTGTTTGTCATCTTTTTCTAATAAATTGTTCCTAACATCTGTTTTTTTGTATAAGTACTCCCTGAATTTTATTTTTCTACTACTTGTTTTTAATGGTTTACATATTCCTTCACTACTTTCTTTGAAACATTTTTCCATACTTTCTATTATTCTATCATTCATTCTTTCTATTTGCTCTTTCATTTCATTTTTCATATTTCCTGAATTTTCTTTCATTTGTTTTATTTCATCTTTATACTTCCTATATTTTCATTCATTCTTACTTAATTTTCATTCATTCTTACTGAATTTTCATTCATATCTTCTTTCTCATACTTGCTATATTTTCATTCATATCATTTCTCATACTTGCTGAATTTTTATCCATTTTTTCCATTCTTGCTGAATTTTCTTTTATTTCTTTTACCATGGACTCCATCTTTGTCTGAAGCCAACTCTCCATTCCTGTACTTTCGCTTTTTATTTCTCTCTCTCTCACATTACTACTCTCTCCTTGTTCCTGATCACCTCTATCTCTACCTTCTGCAACTTCTTCCAAACCAACTTTCTTACCATCTCTCAAATCCATTTTTTATTTACCAATATCTAGCCTTACACGTTCGAATGCCAATTGCTAATGTTCGCACAGTGTTGCGATACATATAAAGAAATAATATATTGCCCTTACTTTGCCTTGAAATGATATATTGCCCTAACTTTGCCCTGATAAATATTATGAAATGATATTGCCTTTACTTGCCACTACGTTGCGGTAAATATTCAGAAATAATATGTTTTCCTTTCTCGCCTTTTTTGCCTTTTCTCACCAGATAAATATTATGAAATGATATTGCCTTTACTTTGCCTTTTCTCGCCCCACGTTTTGTGCGCCAAATTGTTATATAATGATGAATTTTTTAAATATAAGATTGTAATATTTTTGCCCCACGTTGGGCGCCACTTGTTATATAATGAGAATTTGGAAATATATATTTTTTATTATTATTGTAATTAATATATTTTTGCACCGCGTTGGGCAACACTTGTTATGTTTTGATGAATTGGAAATATTATATATATATTGTTTTTGTATATTGAAATTGCTAAGTATTTTTGGTATTCTTTGTGAGCCAAATTGATATGATATAAATAGATATTTCTGCCCCTGTATTGTATGCTGAGATAATAATTGCCAGCGAACGTCACTGTTCTCTCGTCACGCTACCAACAATTATTATTTTCCTCACCACGGCTTAGCAACAGTTGGTACGCCCTTATCTCAAGGTGGCCGGTTCAAAGCAATAGAGACACTGCCACTGCTGGCTAACTTCAGTTTATTGAATGGTCTTTGGTATGTTATTGATCATTGTGAGAAAACAAACAACAAAATATCAAAAAGCAATTATCTCCTTCATTCAGGAAGACTTAATAATACCTGGCCTACGAGAAATAACTTATACTAGGGTGAATCAAACAAATATTCACGGATCATAATAATAAATCAGATCATGGATAGATAAACAGAACCTCACTTTTTCCGTGAGAGTGAAGTTTTCAGTTATTGTTCAAATTAGAGTGACATAAAGTTCTTCGAATGTGAAATTCGTTGTTGGTGAAATAGTTCAGGACCGGAAGAGCACTATTAAAGTTTTATACCTGGTTGGAACTGTTGGTGTTCTAATTATACCATGAATCAGGATGTCTCCTCTCTCCAATCGCTGTCAGGACTGCAATATCATGAATCAGGAACTATATAGATGCGGAAATCAGCATTTCGATCCGTGGATATGTTATCATTAAGGTAATATTGGTTTTGTTTACCAAATGATGGGATTATTCCAATTTTCTTTTAGTAAAATTTTTGCGTGGCATCCGCTTGGAAATTTATTTTCGATCTCCTTGAAGCTTTGTCTTCTATCGCCTAGCTACATATTTTTCTCCTTGTTTTTTCATTTGAATTTTTGAATTGGTGCACTAAATTGTCACTTTTCACTGTTTATATTTATATTGCATAATTTATATACACAATTATTTTTCCACTCTTATCATTATTTACAAATTTCAAAAATAATTGCTTCTGATACCATCTCATTGCTACTCTCCCACAATTTCCAATTTTACACCTGACCATCTATTCCCTGATTGGCTATTTTTATAAAGACATTTGCTGTTCTATCATTGGCTACTTTTTGTTAGCTACAGTTTCATATACTGTATGTTTCAAATTTATAAATGTGTTGATTACTGTTTATTCCTGAAAATTTTGTAAATTTAGACTTTTTATTGTCTTTTGAGCAATTATGAGTTATTATAATTTTGACAGTGTATGAAATTGATTGTTTTATAGTATTTTGACATTTTTATCTATCCATATCTACCTAGGCTCACAATATACATAGAATTTCAAAAGTTATTCACAAACAAACTCTTGAAACCATTAACCATCTAGTAATGATTCTTTTTGTGGGTTTGTAGTCTTTTAAAATTTACAACTGGCATAACATAACATAACAATATAAATATATATATATATATATATATATCTTTTTTGTCATGGACGACATAGCGGATTTTCTTCCATTCAAAAAATTCATGAGTAATATGATTCAAATAATGTATTTACCTCTGAGTTCGAAATATTATGTACCTTTTTTGTACATGTCAGATACCTAATGATCTATATTTGATATTTTACTGCAACGCTGACATTTTGAATCATTTTTCATGTATCACAACATTGCTTTTCAGCTTTACGACGTATGTACTGGATAATAAAAAAAATATGGATAGGCAACAAATGTTTTGAACAAAGAGACATTTAAGAAAAAATATTAGACTGCAGAAAGATAAAGAAAGACTAGTGATAGATAATATAAAGAAGACTACCACTAAAGAAAATGATGAAAATACATCAACTTCTACTACCGAAGAATACACGCATGCAGAGTTCAATCAGAATTATGCTGATGATAAAAATATCACCAATCATAGTGGTGTTTCTATCCCATATCCTACTTTCAATATTCCTTGCAAAGAATTTCTGTTAATTATGTTATGGAACCTGCTGAGGTAAATAATTTCAACCCTGATGAGTTTTTACAGAAAGTTAAGAGGTGGATTCTTAAATATAGAAATCTATTATCTTCAGGGGCAATCAATGAACTGTTGAGAATCTTCAATATTGAAGGTTTCAGTAATTTCCCGTTAGATTCCAGGACTCTCCTAAAAACCCCAAGATATACCAATCAATATATCATTCCACTTGATAGCGAATATTATTCTCACTTGGGTATTGGCAATGGTATAAAAAATATTTATAAAAATACACAATGTCAAGTTGATGATAATGAAATGTTGAATATTAGTGTGAACATAGATGGGTTATCGTTAACAAAAAGTTCAGGTAGTCAGTTCTGCCCAGTATTGATATCTATAGATTCTGGAAATGAATATTTGAGTAGACCATTCATTGCCGGGGCATATCACGGGTTTCAAAAACCTGACAGCATCAATGATTTCTTGAAGTTGTTTGTTGAGGAATTTGATGATTCAAAATCTGAAGGTTAAGGCAACAAAAAAGTTTTCTTGAAGTTGAGTAAAATAATTTGGGATGCCCCTGCTAAATCTTTTTCATTATGTATCAAGGGTCACACAGGGAGGAGTTCTTGTACGGAATGTATGGTAGAGGGATATTTTTTAAATAATAGAATGTGTTTCACCAGATTGAATGCACCCACAGATGGGACTTTCAGACAGAGATGTGATGAAGCTTTTCATGAAGAAAATTTTGATTTGTCCTCTAGAATCTCTAAATGTTGGTCTAGTTTCCCAAGTACCCCTGGATTATATGCATTTGATTTGTTTGGGGATTATGAAAAAATTGTTAAAATTTCGGATACAGGGCCGAAAGGGAATTCGAGTGGAAGAAGAACAGATAAACTCCATTAAATTGAGGATAGTAAGAGTAAGGGAATATATTCCATTAGAATTTGCTCGATTGCCCAGGAATTCGAAGGAAGTCGACCGCTCCAAAGCTACTGAGTTTCGAATGATTGTATTATATTTAGGACCCATTATTTTCGAAAATATTCTACCCAAATCAATATATTCACATTTCATGACTTTTCACTGTGCTATGAGAATTTTGTGTTCCCCTGATTTTCACTTGATTTATAATATTACGCGAATAGTTTAATGATTTAATTTGATCAAAATTTTGCTCGAATATATGGAAGTGAATATGTCTCACATAATATTCACAATCTCATACACATTTCTAATGACAGTAAATTTTGGGCCGTTTTAGACAATATTGGTGCTTTCAAATTTGTTTTTTTTTGTATGAATTGAAGAAAACTATAAAATTTTCCAGATATCCGCTTCAGCAGCTATTGAATAGATTGAAAAAAAAGCGAGATCAAAATATTATTGAACACGAATATCCTCAACTAAAATATGAAATAACAAAAAAATTTGACACAAGTAAAAATTACCACAACTTTGTTATAAAACTTGAATATTGAAGAACTTCCAAATTGTACTCAATAATAAAGATAGTTGTGTTAATTTGGACAATGGCTCAGTATTTTTAATAAATGGAATTTGTCAAAATATCATAAACAAACAAATTTTTGTACAAGGCAGGAGGTATTTGGACGACGAGGAATTTTATGAAACACCTTGCTCTTCCATGCAATTTTTCAATATCAAAATTGCCAAAAATATTTCTGAGTAAAATATTTTATTGCCAATCAACAAAATTAAACAGAAATGTCTTAGATATCCAATTGATCCTTCCTCTTTTGTTGTCATGTCCCTTCTCCATAAAGAAACTACTTGAATATTTCCTTATAATTTTATAAATCATGGATATGGGCGAGGGGCTAACAACTCTCATAAAAGTGCATATCATACCATCCAAACTAAACTTCTTTTTTTGTTTCAGAAATGGAAATGGCTATTTTATATTTTTCTCCATTTTATTTTACTATTTCAGATAGCTTATAAGGAATTCACTTTTTCCAGAAATACATTTAAATGAACATTAATCTCGCTTTTTCCAATCATTGGTTCATATAAAGTTTTAATCTGAGAAAACACATACACTTTCAATAATCTTCGTTGAAAGCACTAGTTAGTTGAATAATGGAACTTTGTGAGTATAAAAAAATTCAGGGGTTTTCAACACTGCTATAGATTATATAAAAGTTTGCATGTTTTTAGTCATAAGATTTTGACATATGGTGTATTAACAACTATTTTGTTCCAAAAGTGGGCCGTTGTACTATTCATGAAAGATTCCTCCATATCAACTGTGCCATCAAAATGGTTATCAAGCCTAACAGGTGAAGATGAAGAACTTGAATATTTTTGGACGAATAAAAAAATTCGGCAACACATTCGAAATGCCTCTGATGCAAATGAGGAATGGGCGAAATTCAAAATCAAAATACTCCATGAAACTGGTAAGACAAGAATTCAAAAGCAGCTTCCTCTACTCTAATAAGGGTTTCATCATCTAATATTTTTTCAAACTCTTATTTTCTGTGTTAGGTTAAAGGAGTACTTGAAAATATTAGGATATTCTTACATAATTTGGGCCAATGAGGAATATGCTCTTTATTACTTTACTTTATTATGAGATTGCCTTCATGACAGAGAAATAGACATGAGTTTGTTTTTGTGATAATTTTGGTAATTTCATTTTTTGATTATCTCCAGCAAGCTGTTTCTATGAATATAATTGATTTTTGTTTCATGATAACTTGATACTGTTAAGGCCAAGATGATTTTCTATCTCTTTTCATTATATTTTGGATTAATTGTTCAAACCGGCAACCTTGCGCGGTGCCTTAAAGTGGATGGCAGTTGCCATAGCAACAATGAAAATAAAACAATAAATATAGAGAAATTACTTTTGCGAACAAGCAGCATTATTTAATGAAATAAATACTATTCAAATTAATAATAATAATAAAAATATACAGTCCACTTCGAACATTACATAACATTGGTCCAATCGAGCGAATTTTTGAATAAATTTTCAAGTGAAGCCGACTACGAAGAGAGTAGTTCAGTGCAGGGCAGTATCAACTCAATCAACTTGGATTGGAATCGAAGATATTCATCCACACCAAGAGAAGGCGCAGTTTTCGTTCCCGTGAGTAATTTTCCTTTTCCTTTCCTTTCCTCATATTCCTAATAAATAAGATTCGATTAAGATACGACGATGGTAGACGTTATGAAGGTTAAACGGGGTCAAGTTAAAGGTAAATTGACACGTTTCAAAAACTATTTGGATACAATTGTCATCACGAAATTAGACGATATTATTGCCGTTCAATTATATTCAAGATTAGAAAGGTTAGAACCGGTATATGAAGAATTTGATGAATTACAGTCTGAAATTGAACTCAGTGATAATACGGATTCAGATATTGAGAGACAGCAACTTGAAAATAACTATTTTTTATTTATTGCACAGGCAAAAAAAATACTATCAGGTTATGAAAATACAAAAGCACAAGAACAAATAATAATTTCAAAAGATGCAAGTGATTCAAAGGTAAAATTACTAACTATTAAATTACCATCATTTGATGGAAAATATAGTATTTGGATTGAGTTTAGAGATGCATTCAAGGCATTGGTCGAATCAAATAAATCGTCAGAAATCCAAAAATGTTATTATTTACGATCTTCTTTGGGAAATGAAGCTTCTCAGCAGGGATGGGGTGACTTGGGTAACTTTTTTTCCCCAGATTCTGGGTATATTTTATACCTGAGGCGCAGGCCAATTTCCCCAGATTCTACGACTTTTTAAAAGGGTGAAAAATGGCAACAGCGCATGTGAGTGGCAACGTTGGCGGGTCGATTGGTGACGGAATGTATACTTCAACGGTCGTTGGCGGGTCGTAGACTTCAAAGACACGGTTGGTGGGGGGCCGAAGACTTCAAAGACACGGTTGGTGGAGGGCCGTAGACTTCAAAGATATGATTGGCGGCGGCGGATGGGTAATGGAACGGGATGCAAAGACACCGCCGAACGGTTTGTGGTGGGATTTTGGTATGGCCCTTGGGAAAGGTAAAGCACTCGGCCCATGACGGAAACCTGGCGGAGTTGGTAGACGTCAAAGGTCAAAATGACAACGGCAGACTTCAAGACACCGTTGGATAGCTTTCACCGGTGGCTCATGGCGGTTCGTACACTTCAACGACCGAATTGACCCGTGAGAAAATTGGGGGTTGGCCCACCTGGGGAACGTGTTCCATGACGTAATCCTGACGGAATTGGTAGACGTCAAAGGTCAAAATGACGATGCAGACTTCACGACACCGTTGGATAGCTTTTACCGGTGACCCATGGCCGGAACCTCCTTCAAAGATCGAAAGTAGGGGGTTGGTCCAGCTAGTGGGGTGCAAACGGTCATATTTGGGTCGAGTTGGGTTGGTCAACCGTGATGTTGGCCCAAAGGGACATGTGAGGGTTGGCCCGTGGCTTTGGTCCGTGGAAAATTTGGGAGGATTGGCCCGTGGACAAATTGGGGTTCATGGCGCAGTATGACACATTTCGCTCGTTAGTATGGGGCAGTATTGTGTATCGAAAACGACTAGAATGGCGCAGTATGGCGCAGTATTGTCTATCGAAAACGACTAGAATGGAGCGTATGGCGCAGTACTGTGTATCGAAAACGACTAGAATGGCGCAGTATGACACATACCGTTCGTTAGTATGGCGCAGTATGACACATATCGCTCGTTAGTATGGCGCAGTATTGTGTATCGAAAACGACTAGAATGGCGCAGTATGACACATACCGTTCGTTAGTATGGCGCAGTATGACACATATCGCTCGTTAGTATGGCGCAGTATTGTGTATCGAAAACGACTAAAATGGCCTTGTATGTGTCAGTTTGCTATACATAGAGGGTTATCAACGAAATAAATTCAGTATCCAACAAGATGTGTGACGTAAAGGAGCATTCAGTGGGAAGGAAGTGTGAAAATTCTCCAAAACAACATACCACTCAAGATAATACAACGATTGAGTCTGATATTTATGGCTTACGTTTTGATAAAGGGTATGTTATAGGACACACTCCTGTAGCATACAAAAACGATAAACTTGTTGTACACAACAGAAAGTTCGTTCTAACAGAAGGACTATTGCAACTATTGCTGAAACGAGTGCCGCAACATTACGAATCAGAAGACTTGGTGGCATACAAAAATATTTTGGAACTAACTAATGCTCATAAAAAACTATACAAGGCTGATAGACCTGTGAACTCCAACGGCTCGTGGAAATACAGGAATATTATATCTCTACTATTCCCACCTAAAAGACGAAGGGATGTTAAGAAAGCAAATAATGAAAAGAAATACTCTCCATACTATGTGAAGAAATCCGATACATCACAGCTAAAACAGAGACATACAGAACCCTGGTCCCTATATAATACTTCCAACATACCGTACGCCATACTAGCCAAATATAAATGGATGAAACTACTGATACATCAACAGATCGATGATGCTATTTTCCAAAGATAAGGAATATCATGTGTAAATTGTATGTTTAACAAAAGTATGAGTTACAATAAAATTCTTCTTTACGAACGATGATATTTTTCGAATAATATTAGTGGAAGTCATATTCAGAGACGAACTACTTGTTCGAAATAGGAATAATGGTCATTCGTTGCTATACCTCGTTCACAACTCCCCAAAATATGAAATATAGTGTGATCCATAGGAGAGCTTGCATCTGTATAAGAAAATCGGAAAATAAATGAAAAATAATAAAGTTTCCCAGGAACTGATACCATACAAAACTATAAAAAGATATCGAATAAGTAGTGATAAGGTAACCACAGGAAATTAATTGTTCCAGTGTGAGCAAATGGATAAAGGAGTTTTATCATTTCAGAAAGAAATAAAGTAATGTAGAATTGTGGGTAACCAAGTTGGAAGTAAGATAGCACTAATCAGGTTCCATTTCAGAAAAAATACACTGGAAACAGTGGTGTATCAGTTTTCATTGGAAATGTTCAAAGTTATTTGTGAGGTGAACTCAACAACAGAATGAATCTATTCCATTGAACCGAATACTGAGATTTCCGAATTTAACGAGGAGCATTCAACCCTGATGATTTTGCCATTGAGTCAGCATGGTAGGGGATGGTTGAGAAAAACGCAGCACTGAATATCACAGGTGAGTACACTGAAATCTGAGATTTTCGTTCGAATATTGACAAAAAGTATAATAAAATTCGTTACAATATACAAAGTGAAGAAAAATAAGTCAGACAATGGTGAAAAAAGGTAAAAATTTCAAAAAAGTATGAATACATGTTTAGCCCAAACTTAAATCGATGTTCCGTACAGCATAGCTGCAACGTTATTCTCCTTTATAGCCAATGCCGTACAATGATCAAACCTTCCTGGCTTAAGGGCGGTTCTGCCGGCAGATTCAACATCAGAACGATCGTTGAAGACCCGGCTCTAACGTGTATGGTCTTACAACGTGTCGGACTTTAACTCTACATGACTAAACGAATTTCTAAGAGACACGCGATCAACCGGTTCCGAGGGGTACGGAGTTCTATTTTTCATTCAATGCACGGGAGTCAATTTTCAACTGTTCAGATTAAGATTTGGAACGATCAACATCCGATTAAAACTCAACGGTATGCCTGTACTTGTTTACGTCATTTGTGATTTCAATCGCGTCGGAACTTTAGCTGAGTTTGATTACTAAGAAGAATAGATTAATTTCGAATACATCGTTAGAGTAGACAGGACATCCAAGACGTTACTCGGCGTAGGGACATTGCCGATATATCATTTTCTCTATTCACATCGCCGTTGAGAATCTCAGATGTTGCATATTGTACAGAATAAAGATGTTAATGTACAGAAAGACATAATTAGAATTTCTCAAGGTTGTACTATACTTTTTTTACGTCATATGATCTGAATACATTGATTTAGGTAATCCGCCCTTCGAGAGCAATTATTTCAACTTCGAGCTTTGCCAGTCATTTGTTCTAGAAAATGATTAAATTTTCAAGTGGCTCAATACCATGAAATAGTAATTCATATACATTTTGTATACAGGGTGACTCATTGACAGCGAAAATACACATAGCCGTCTGTCATTAAAAAAAAAAAACATGACGGCCTGTTGCAGGGAAAAACATAACCACTTCTCATTAGAAAAAAAAAACATGACCGCCTGTCGTTGAAAAAACATGGCCATATGTTATTGAAAAAAACATGGCCGCCTGTTGCAGGGAAAAACCTAACCACTTCTCATTGGAAAGGAAAAAAACCATGGTTGGCAGTCATTGGAACGAAAAAAAAAAAAAAAATTTACAGAGTGGTTCGAATTACCATGAAATACATGAATTCATATACATTTCGTATACAGGGTGTACCAAAAAAGTCGATGTCTCCGATTCAGCTGAGTTTCAACGAGGCAATGTGAATCGATGTACTTGAGCCATTTTGGCACTTGAAAGTCGATATAAAAAATAAAAAATTCAGTTTCCGTCCTATCATAGCAAGTGAGGTGTCAAAGGAAAGGAGAACACCCATATAATCTAAATTCATCAAGCTCCGCCCTCCAACTTTATCGTAGAACAATAAATCGCGATTTGAATGTCGTAAATTACATGAAATAACAAAACCAATACTCAATTTGTATTGGACGCATCGAGGACAGTCCAAATTCATCAAAAACGAGAAATGTTAAAATTGAGGTTTCGAACCCACGACCGCCAGATCTCCAAAATTCGATTTCGATAATTTTGGTATCATTGGATTCGTACCGATGTCAAGATACATGAATAAACATGTTCCGGTGTCAAAAGGGCACTAGGAGCTAACTTTATTACGGGGTGAGATACAGAAGAGTGTGCCCACTCTAACAAGACAACTTTGACTGGAAAACGTGAATATAAGAAATATGCACTCACTCACACTGGTTAAATGGAGAATAAACTCCTTTCAGCTAACCGTGCAAGAAAATTGATACTTTGCTTTCAGAGTGTGAGATGTGATAAGAAAAGTATGCTGTTGGTGATAACGCAAACGGAAAATGGTGTCCGGTGATTATTCTAATTCGGGAAAGTCAACAGGTAATGATGAACAGGAAACTTGGTCAGAGCGTTAGATTGATAAGAAAGAAAGTGCGGCTGGTGATAACGCAAACAAGAAACGGCATCCGGTGATTATTCTGATTCGGAAAGTCCACAGGAAACTTGGTCAGAGCGATAGATGTGATAAGAAAGGAAGTGTGCGGCTGGTGATAACGCAAACGGAAAATGGTGTACGGTGATTATTCTGATTCGGGAAAGTCAACAGGAAACTTGGTCAGAGCGATAGATGTGATAAGAAGAGGAAGTGTGCTGCCGGTGATAACTCAAACGGAAACGGCATCCGGTGATAATTCTAATTCGGGAAAGTCCACAAGAAACAGTATTCGGTGACACATGAAGGTGTTTCTGCGGTTGATATGACAACGATTGTTTATCCATAGGCTCTGCTTACCGCAAAATGGCAAACAATATAAATATTCAGTTCACAGTTTCTCCAGTTCAGTCAGACTTCGAACGTGTGTTTCAATTCGTACGCTGTACTGTATTTACAATTTTTTAACGTCAAATGTATAAATGCTCTCACTGTAGAGTGTTTTTAAACATCGACTGCTGTGTTCTATTCAGAGTCTGTATGATATAAAATTATATATTTTGACAGATATATCTCTTTCAAATAATATTTCACAAAGGAGTGTTACTGGAATTGTGTCATTTCCTTCAATTTTGAACATCTTGATCTTGACCGTCTTGTGGTATTGCATTTGGTCTTGAACTCTCCTCCAGGGTGTTTGTCTGTAGCTGACAAGGATTCTGTGGAACTTTTGATGTGTCGAAATTGTTTGAGGGTGTTCGTGAAGGATTGTTCGAACTATCCGAAGTTTAGAATTTGTGACAAATACTCACATTGAACATTCTTCAGGTAAGTGTATTTCCATACTTTGTTCATGATATGGAACATTTGAAAATTAATTTGAAAATTCCTATAGATAAAAGTTATTACTATCATCTCAAAATTAAACCAAACGCTAGCATGTTCGTTTTCGGGGCCTATTTTAAAACATATTGAACTGTAATCGCATACGTAAAGGTGAATAACTGACTTTAATTACGGTAACCTCAAAGGTGTGTGTGTGTTCCAGAGATGTCAGAGCAATTTTGGGAAAGATGAAATTTGTTTGACAATAAAACGACATTAATTTTCCATGTTATTTTTTTTTTGATCATTAGGCAAATACAACTGTATATCCATCATGTACCTTATGAACATTATACATATGCTTGTAGATTGTTGTTCGTCCCATGACTTTGCCACATTTTCACACAGAACGGATCTCCTATCGTAATCATGTTGCCATCTCTGAAATCTTCGTAGCTGCTCCATGATTCTCCATTGAATGGTATCCATTTACCTTTATTCGAATTGCTGGTTATAAAACATTTGTCGCAAAGTTCACGCTCACTTTGATATTCCTTGAGCACAGTTTGCAGAACATTGTTATAAGGAGAGAGTTGTTACTTCAACAACTTCTGACTAAAAATGAGTCTCAATCTCTTTGTATTCCTATGTTACAGTGGGGATTCCCTAGCGATAATCGATACGTTACCGTGGTTACTCATTCATAGCGGATTTTGTACAGATATGTCTTATTTACATCACTTTTACATGTATTCTTATGGGAATAAAGCACACATTGTGATAAAGTCGGGGCCTTTGGAGGAAAATGAAAGCGTTTCGTCAATACGTTACCATGGTTACTCATTCATAGTTGGTTTTGTACGGAATTCTTCATTTTGCACCACTTTTACATGTATTCTTATGGGATTAAAGCACACATTTTGATGAAATCGGGGCCTTTTTGGGAAAATGAAAGCGTTCAGTCTTCTGGTCTACCGTTTTACTTTATACATTGCACTGCTGATTTCAGTCTGTTTGTTTCAGATCATTGTGCGGTTCAGACTTGTTTTGTGGTGAACAAAATCATTGTGATGTCTACAGTGCAAAATTCAACATTGTTAAAGATAATGTTAGAAAAATTCGACGTTTTGGACTCCAGGGTAGAACTTTGGAGTTCAAAATTGCGAATATACCCAAGGGTGCGGAACCTGTGGGTGGGTGAGGATGCAATCACCCAAATCATTCTCAAGGAACGGAGGAAGTGGAGCCAACCGATCAGATTGGTTTCAATTTCTGTTCCAAGGATTTTGCCAGGGGACAAGGGTGGATGCGTTTTAAGCCTGCATCGGAAGTGACAATTGATGATGTGTGCAGAGAATTTCTGCCATATATCAATCAAATTCCACAGGACTCAATACGGAAACTTTCTGTTTGGGAATAACGACGGTTCATTTGCCTACGGGCAAAGGGTGAAAGATACTACAATACTTTCAAAGAAGAAAGTAGAAAGCGTAGAGGTATCATTGTTATTAATAATAAAGATAACTTGTGTCTACCTCGTGCTCTTGTACTTGCCAGAGCCTATGTCGATAAAGATCCTGAGTTGCAAACAGTACGTCGAGCTAATAGAAAACTGCAGGGACAAAGAGCCAGAGAACTGATGCAAGTCGCTGGTGTCTCCATACCTGAGGATGGCGCTGGAATACCCGAACTCCAGCAATTCCAGAAGCACATGAACTATAAAATCATTGTATATGACTATGGTTCGAAGGGTCGTAATGTAATATTCGAAGGTGATGGTGTTGGTCCTTCATTGAATTTGCTCACGAGAGGCATTACAATGTTATTACTTCCCTTACTGCAGCATTCTGTTGTAATTATTTCTGCGAAGACTGTCATGTACCCTACAATTGTAAAGAAAAACATAGATGTAGAAGGACATGTCCAGGATGCCGACAGTCGCCCTCTTGTCCCACTGCGGTTTCTGTAAAGTGTGAGTCTTGCAAGAGATCTTTTCGCGGTCAGATATGTTTCAACAATCACTTGCAACATCATATTTGTGAAACGATACGTCGTTGTGAGGAGGTTTCATGCAATACCAATAAACAGGAAGCATACCTGCGGAGAGATCTTTGTAAGGTCTGCATGAAACATCAGCCTCAAGACCATCTTTGTTTTATACAACCCGATACTGCACCCTCCGTCTGGAAATTTCCTTTTCATCTTTTATGATTTGGAAACGCGTCAAGAGATGGTTCAGGCTGATGGTTCTCTTCTGCATGAACCCAATCTTTGCGTTTATTCTCAACGTTGTCACAATTGTATTCTAGAAAAAGTTTAAATGTTTGTCAATCCTGTGGCTTCATACAAAAAGTCATCATGGTCATGCGATGTTATTTCAAAATTTATGGATCATGTATTACAAATGAGAAAAAATTCAAAATTGTTACAGTCCTTGCCACAATGGTGGTGGTTTTGACCATCAATTCATTCTCAATTACATTTTAACCAAGACCGATCTCACTCCCGATCTCATTATGAGAGGTACCAAACTGATTTCCATGATGGTCGGCAACGTCAAATTCCTTGATTCTCTGAATTATTTTCCCATGGCCCCTTCCAAACTCCCAAAGGCTTTGGTCACTGAATTGAAGAAAGGATATTTTCCCCATCTCTTCAATACTGTTGATAAGCAGAATTACATAGGACCAATACCTCCTCGAATATTATGATCCTGATAATACAAAAGATGAAAAAAGCTAGAGAAGAGTTGATGAAATGGCATGCTGATAAAGTCGCTAAAAATTATAATTTCCATTTTCAGAAAGAAATTGAGAATATTGTATATCTGATGTCGATATTCCACTGAGTCCCGTCTGAATTCCGAGACTTATTGATCAGTGAGACTCAAGTTTGTCCATTATGGAAGCAACCACGATTGCATCGGCCTGTAACAAAGTATATAGACGCAATTTCCCTTAAACTCAACACCATTGGTATAATCCCAAAGAGAGGGTACAGATGGCGTGATAATCAATCAAAATCGCCATTCAATGGATGGTTTGGGAAGAACACCAAAGACGTATTGATATTCGCATGCTGCGAACAGGGAAGTCCGAATTGCTGGAGTTAAAGTGGATGGATATTGCGAAGGCACCCAATCAAGTCTTTGAATTTGAAGGCTGTTATTACCACGGTTCCTCATTGCTGTGCATCAAAGAGATTCACCCCTCAAGGAAGAACCTTCTGAAACGATGAATCTCAGATATGAAGCAACCACAGCTAAAAAAAAGATGGGACTCAAGTCTCAGGTTATGACGTAATCGATATGTGGAATGTGATTTCAAGAGGCAACTAAATGACAACAAAGAGTTGCAAGAATATGGAAAATCACCCATTAGTATTGCAAACACCACTCAATCCTAGAGATGCATTTTACGGTGGTCGAACAGGGAACACCTCTGAATATTATAAGGCTCAGAATGATGAAAAATAAAATATGTTGATGTCTGTTCCTTTATCCCTGGGTCTGTAAACGGAAAATTTCCGTCGGTCCCTAAAGGTACGTAGGTCAGAATGTCCGACACTGTCTTTGGTGTCAGGATTGATTGGGTGCAGGTGCTTCCTCCTAGAGAGTTATTCCATCCTGTTTGCCAGTGAAAATGAACAACTAAAGCATTTGTTCTTTGTCGTGCATGGACAGAATCTCAGCTTTGATGACTGCTCACTTTCCCGATGAAGAACATCATTAATAGGAACATGGACTGTTGAGGAAGTACTCAAGGCTATTGACAGAGGGTACTGAGGTCTTCGGAAAATATGAAATATGGGCATACGATACCGTTCAGTTTAGTAAAGATGTTACGGGTCATTTACTGATATGATGAAAAAATTATCAAAATCAAACAAGAATCATCCGATTGGCCATCAAATTGTCAAACTCGCCGAAAAAGATCGGTATATCGACAGATTCTTAGAACGAGAAAATATCACACTGGACTTTTCCAAGATCTTTTCAACCCAGGGTTACGGTCATTGGCGAACAATTTAATTCCTTTTGGGGAAAGTTTGGCCAACGAGAGAACCAACCAAAACCTCGATTGTCAATCAATCGGCAGAATTTTTCAGAATGATGTCAAATCCACAATATACGTCAATACGGTAATCTCTGTGAACGATTGTAAATTGGGATACAGAGAAGAGGCTTGTGATTCTCTGCCCACAGTAAACGTGGTGTAGCTCTGTTACCTGCTATTGTACAGTTATCTTGAACAATTGGAAAAACGAGTTTTTTATTATGATACAGAATCCGTTATATATGTTTCCAGACTCAGGAGTTTGATATCCCTACCGGAGAGTTTGTCGGCGATATGACTGATGAACTTGAGAAGAAGGTCTCGATTCATATACACGGAGTTTGTATCAGAGGCCCTAAAAGCTATAATCTTATGGTCGACAAAAGATCGGGAACATAAGACCGTGTTAAAGTCAAGGGGGTATCTTTGAATCATTCAGCGTCACAATGATCAATTTTGACGTCATCAAAGATATGGTTTTGACGCCATGTGACCTATTTATATGTGTAAACAAACAAATTCGGCGAACAGAAGCACGAGGTAGTAACTTTGGAGTGTTCAAAAAAATACAACCAAAATCCCTAAAAAGGTTTCTCTCCGATCACAGTTCTGTGCCTTTGGATATAAAAAATCTAATAAGAATTTGTAATGTAAATTCCAGAATTTGTAACCACAAACACAGTCTAGATGGATGATGACGACACCGACAAACGACAATCTGCTCCAGATAGGTGAACAAAATCAGTGAATATGTTGGATGAATTCATAATTGTTGAAAAGCCTCCAATTTCTGATGAATCAATTGCCAGTCTTTATTAAATTAGAGACGTAGTTCATGCTGTCGAAAATTTCAATGAATTAATGAATCCACCCATTAACTTGGGAAAACCCGTATTCTTTTGGGATTAAAAAAAAAGAGAAAAAAATTTTCAATTAGATTTCCCATTCTATTTATTGGGTTTCCAAATGGTTTATTAGTTATCGGTGTTTTTAAAATTCGTCTTAAAAACGATAAATAGATTCCAAAGGGTTTTAACCTTCATAACGAGGCTTTAAAAAAAACCCAAAACTTTTGTAAGAAATCCTCTTGGGTTGGATTGGAAAAAGGTGTGTTTATAAGCATTTTTATCTGAGTTTTTTTCCTTTTTTGTTATTTATTCAAAGTATTTTCCCAAAAGCTGCCCAATTATAAGATTTTTTTGAGGTTATTTTTACCCATATTCGGGCAAAGATAGAATTGTTCAACCTGTATTTTTCTAGTAAATTTATTTTAAAGGGAATTAGGCAAAAAATAACCTCTTGCTCCCACTGATGTCACTTATTATGACGACCCCGTCATTGAAACCCGGGAAAGATGCCGAGTGTATATTTCTTAGTTCGGATATGTGAAAAAGACAAAAAATAAATCTTTTAAATCTTTTAATATTTATTATATAAATAAACAGGTTTCCAGATATTCTTCAATTCTGGTGAATAGCATCTTCGATCTGTTGATGATCAGTAGTTTTATCCGTTTATATTTAATAAAGGGGTACGTTGGGAAATATTATATAGGGGTCGGGTTCTGTTGCTCTGTTTAGCTGTGATGTATCGAATTTCTTCACATAGTATGGAGAGTATTTCTTTCATTATTTGCTTTCTTAACATCCCTTCGTCTTTTAGGTGGATAGTAGAGATATATATATTCCTATATTTCCATCGAGCGTTGGAGTTCACAGAGGTCTATCAGCCTTGTATAGTTTTATAATAGTTAGTTCCAAAATATTTTGTATGCCAGAGTCTTCTGATTCGTAATGTTGCGGCACTCGTTTCAGCTAATAGTGCAATAGTCCTTCTATTAGAACGAACTTTCATTGTTAAACAAGTTTTTTCGTTTTGCATGCTACAGGAGGGTCCTATAACATACCCTTTATCAAAACGTATAAATATCGACTAATCGTTGTATTATCTTGAGTGGTATGTTGTTTTAATTTTCACACTTCTTCCACCGAATGCCCTTTACGTCACACATTGTTGGATACTGAATTTATTTCGTTGATTACCTCTATGTAGCAAACTGACATACAAGGCCATTCTAGTCGTTTCGATACACAATACTGCGCCATACTACGAGCGATATGGTCATACTGGCCATACCACTTGACGCGTCATACTACCGTCGTTTCGATACAATACTGCGCCATACTAACGAGCGATATGTGTCATCGCCATACTAACGAACGAGGCTACTGCGCCATTCTAGTCGTTTTCGATACACAATACGCGCCATACTAACGAGCGATATGCCAAATTGCGCCATACTAACGAGCAGTTTGTCTCATACTGCGCTCATACTAGTCGTTTTCGATATCAGTACTGCGCCATACTGCTCCATTCTAGCCGTTTTCGATAGACAATACTGCGCCATACTGCGCCATTCTAGTCGTTTTCGATACACATACTGCCCCATACTAACGAGCGAAATGTGTCATACTGCGCCATGAACCCAATTTGTCCACGGGCCAAAGCCACTGAATCCCAAATTTTCCACGGACCAAAGCCACGGGCCAACCCTCCATGTCCCTTTGGGCCAATCACGTTGACCAACCCAACTCGACCCAAATGACCGTTTGCACCCCACTAGCTGACCAACCCCCCTACTTCGATCTTTGAAGGAGGTTCCGCCATGGGTCATCGGTAAAGCTATCCAACGGTGTCGTGAAGTTCCATCGTCATTTTGACCTTTGACGTCCACCAATTCCGTCAGGATTACCGCATGGAACACGTTCCCAGGTGGGCCAACTCTCCTTTTCACGGGTCAATCGGTCGTTGAAGCGTATGAACTGCCATGAGCCACCGGTGAAAGCTATCAACGGTGTCTTCTTCTTCCATCGTTTCGCGGCGTCTGACCAATAAGGTATGCCAATTGCCGATCTCTCTTACGTAACTCTTACGTAATCAAGACTTCGAATATGCACCCTGAGCCCTTCACCTGAAGTGATACCACAAGTACCCCGTTAATTTTTTTCAATGCACTTATGCAGCAATATTCTCACAGTTTCTTCATCTTACCTGAAGTCGCCCCCCTTTTTCCGACAAGTCCGTACGATCACTGGCCTGCTACCAGCGTAAGAAAAAGGAGCAGATTTCTAATATGTTCAGTTGTTAAACTTCACTAACATTTAAATATTTTTGAAATGCACGTATTTCTACGGCTGGACAATCACAAACATAAACCTGACTCCCAACCACGAGGACGCCAACAGTCCTCATCCACGGTCAGGAGGCGAATCCTATCCAACGGTGTCTTGAAGTCTGCCGTTGTCATTTTGACCTTTGACGTCTACCAACTCCGCCAGGTTTCCGTCATGGGCCGAGTGCTTTACCTTTCCCAAGGGCCATACCAAAATCCCACCACAAACCGTTCGGCGGTGTCTTTGCATCCCGTTCCATTACCTCTTCCGCCCGCCAATTATCTTTGAGTCTACGGCCTCCACCAACCGTGTCTTTGAAGTCTTCGGCCCCACCAACTGTGTCTTTGAAGTCTCATGACCCGCCAACGACCGTTGAAGTATACATTCCGTCACCAATCGACCCGCCAACGTTGCCACTCACATGCGCTGTTGCCATTTTTCACCCTTTTAAAAAGTCGTAGAATCTGGGGAAATTGGCCTGCGCCTCAGGTATGAAAAATACCCAGAATCTGGGGAAAAAAAAGTGACCCCAAGTCACCCCATCCCTGCTCTTCTCAAAAAGTAAAAGCGATTGAAGTTTCGTCCGACAATCACAAGGTAGCTTGGCAATTATTAGAAGACAGATATGAGAACAAAAAACTCATAATTCATAACCACATTCGAGCTATTCTTTATTTAAAATTCTTTTCCAAAGAATGGCATACCGATTTGAAAAATCTTCATGATACGGTAACAGAACATTTGCGATCTCAAAGGCTCTAGGAGTAAATACAGATTCATGGGACAGATTAATAATATATGTTATGGCAAATAAATTCGATTTTACCACAAGAAGGGACTGGGATAATCGTACGAATATAAAAATGATTTACCAGACATGAAGGATATAAATACTTTTTTGAAAAATAAATGCGAAATACTCGAAACACTAGAATTTAATAAACAAGAAATATTTTCAACAAATAAATCAGTCAATCAGAATCTCAAAAGGCAATCGAATAGTGGTGTGAGTACCAATAAAATGAATTGTTTCTATTGCAATCAAAATCATGGTTAGAGATAAGTGCCATGTGAAGTGGAATGAATAGAAAAAACGAATTTAAACGGTTTTCTTCACATAAAGGATTCAATATAAAATTGAACCAGAGAAAGGTAGGTTAGAGATAAGTGCCATGTGAAGTGGAATGAATAGAAATCCAGCATACTTCCATATAATATCAATGGACATTGACGCAAATGTTTTCTTTTCTGATAAGCTCGATTATGTTTAATTTGTCGTGTTCCCCTAACAACCCGCATACCGGTTGCGGGCTCTTGGCCTCATCAGTACGGAGTAGTCAACCAGCCAAAAGTCCAGAACTGGGGAAGTGAGACACAAAACAAACATCATCGATCTTGTAACACCTATAGGTACGCCGGAAAAGATAACTTTAACTGGCGGTACCTAGTGACAGAAAAAAACACCGAAAATCTCCCACCTCGATAGGTTTCTTAATAAAGATTCCTTCTCAGTAGGAGTGGCAAGCCCGTCTAGCATAAAGTTAGGATAAGTTCCAGTGAAGTGGAATGAATAAAAAAATCGAATTTAAACGGTTTTCTTCACATAAAGGATTCAATATAAAATTGAACCAGAGAAAGGTAGATCTCAGGTGAAAACAACTACTTCCTGGCAAATACCACGCAGAACGTTGAATGATTTTCACCTGAAAATCATGCATACTTCCATATATATCAATGGACATTGATCGCAAATGTTTCTTTCTGATAAGCTCGATTATGTTTAATTTATGTCGTGTTCACCAACAATCCGCATACCGGTTTCTGGCTTCTTGGCCCTCATCAGTACGGAGAAGTCAACCAGCCAAAAGTCCAAAGAACTCTGGCTGAAGTGAGACAAACGAAAAACAAACCATCATCGATCTTAGGAACACCATAGGTACGCCGGAAAAGATAAACTTAACTGGCGGTACCCAGTGACAGAAAGAAGCCACCGAAAATCTCCCACCTCGATAGGTTTCTTAATAAAAGATTCCTTCTCAGTAGGAGTGGCAAGCCCGTCTAGCATAAAGAGATAAGTGCCATGTGAAGTGGAATGAATAGAAAAATCGAATTTAAACGGTTCTCACATAAAGGATTCAATATAAAATTGAACCAGAGAAAGGTAGATCTCAGGTGAAAACAACTACTTTCCTGGCAAATACCACGCAGAACGTTGAATGATATTCACCTGAAAATCCCATCATCTCCTAATATCAATGATATTGAATGCAAATGTTCTTTCTGATAAGCCGATTATGTTTAATTTATGTCGTGTTCACCTAACAACTGCTATACCGGTTTCAGGCTTCACTCATCAGTCGAGTAGTCAACCAGCCAAAAGTCCAAAGAACTCTGGCTAAAGGAGACACAACGTAAACACCATCATCGATCTTGTAACACCTATAGGTACGCCGGAAAAGATAAACTTAACCGGGGGGGTACCCAGGGCAGAAAGAAACACTCCGAAAATCTCCCACCGATAAAGGGTTCTTAAAAAGATTCCTTCAGCAGGAGCGGCAAGCTCCGTCAGCATGTTAGAGATAAGTGCCAGTGAAGTGGAATGAATAGTCGATTTAGTTTTCTTTCATAGCGATTCAATATTGAACCAGAGAAAGAGATCTCAGGTGAAAACAACTATTCTGGTAATACACGCAAAAGATATTCACCTGAAAATCTATTTCCGATATAATACGATACGACGAACAGCTTTTCGATAAGCTGACATGTTTAAATGTCGTAGCTCATCTAACACCGCATAGTTCAGCTCTTCCTCATCAGTACGGAGTATCAACCGAAAAGTTCAAAGAACTCTCGAAGGAGAGACAACCAAACCATCATCGATTCTGTATCACCTATAGTAGCGCGATTTTAACCGGTACCCAGTGACAGAAAGAACATCCGAAGTCTCACTTCGATAGGTTTTCTTAATAAAGATTTTCAGTGATAGCATGTTAGATAAAGTTGAGTAAGTGCCATGTGATGAATAGAAAATCGTTAAACGGTTATAAAGGATTCATCAGGTATAACCAGAGAAAGGTAGATCTCAGGTAAACAATACTTCCTGGCTCCACGCAGAACGTTGAACGATATTCGAAAACATGCATACTTCCAATAATATCAATGGATATTGAATGCAATGTTTCTTTCGATAAGTTTTGATTATGCTTTAATTTATGTCGTGTTTTCAATGGATTCGGTTTCAGGCTTCCCTCATCAGTATGGAGTAAATAACCAGCAAAGTCCAAGAACTCTGGCTGAAGTGGAGACAGTGATACAAGATCGATGATGGTTTGTTTACGTTGGTCTCACTTCAGCCAGAGTTCTTGACCTTTGGCTGGCTGACTACCCGTCTCGATGAGGGCCAAAACCCGAAACCGGATGGGATTCGTTAGTGAACACGACATAAATTAAACATAATCGAGCTTATCAGAAAGAAACATTTGCATTCAATGTCCACTGATATTATATGGAAGTATGCATGATTTTCAGGTGAATATCATTCAACGTTCTGCGTGGTATTTGCCAGAAAGTAGTTGTTTTTTCACCTGAGATCTACCTTCTGGTTCAATTTTATATTGAATCCTTTGTGAAGAAAGTTCCGCTTAAATTCGATTTTTCTATTCATTCCACTTCACATGGCACTTATCTCTAACTTTATGCCAGACGGGCTTCACTCCTACTGAGAAGGAATCTTTATTAAGAAACCTATCGAGGTGGGAGATTTTTGGAGTGTTTCTTTTCATCACCAGGTACCGCCAGTTAAAGTTTATCTTTTCCGGCGTACCTATAGGTGTACAAGATCGATGATGGTTTGTACGTTGTGTCTCACTTCAGCCAGAGTTCTTTGGACTTTGGCTGGTTGACTACCCGTACTCGATGAGGGCCAGCAGCTGAAACCGGTATGCGGATTGTTAGGTGAACACAACATAAATTCAAACATAATCGAGCTTATCGAAAGAAACATTTGCATTCAATGTCCATTGATATTATATGGAAGCTGCATGGATTTTCAGGCGAATATCATTCAACGTCTCTGCGGGTATTTGAAATTACCAGTAAATCAAATAATTTGAGAAGTGAAAATGAGGAAATTATGTCTGAACTGTTTGAGGGAGTCACATTCATCATGGCAGTGTAAAAAACAAGGTTGTCGGAAATGTGGAAAACCACACAACTCCGTTTTACATTTAGAATTCGCAAATGCAAGTAACAAAAATTCATGTCATTCCAATGACAATATGAATGAAACAAATTCATTGACAGCTGAAAATCATGTGATGACTGCAGCAACCTCAAGTAAAAATGCTTCGTCCCTCGAAACCGCGATACAGTCTGAAGAATCACGCGTTTATTTAGTGGAAAACGATATATTATATCAACAAAGCTAACGAATATTATTATCAACTGTACAAATAAGAGTAAGGGATGCGAGTGGAAAATTTCATAGCTGGCGAGCACTCCTAGATAGTGGGTCGCAGAGTCATTTCATTTCTCAAAATTTATGCAATAAATTGGGTTGTCAAATCAACAAGGTCAATTTTGTAGTGAAGGGAGTGGGCCAAGCACTCGAGAATATTTGCCATCAGGTTAACATAACAGTAATGTGTCATTTTGATGATTATAAAATTCATGTTAATTGTTTAGTATTACCGACAATAATTGATAAAATACCCTTGATTCCAATTGACAAAAACGAATTGAAAATCCCAAATCATTTGAAATTAGCACATTCCCATTTTCATAAACCAGGAAATATAGATATTCTATTGGGTGCCAGTGTGTTTTGGTCTCTTTCATGTGTGGGACAGATTAAGCTAGGTATCGGCTTGCCTATTTTTACAGAAGACAGTTTTGGGTTGGGTAGTAGAGGGAAACTTCCATGGAAAAGCAACGAAAAATGGAATTATTAGTTGTCTCAGCTTAAAAAGAGATAATATCGATCAACAAATAAGCAAGTTCTGGCATCTTCAAGAGGTCGAGAATAATTTTGATGAATTGGAATTACTTCAAGGGTCTGATAAATTTTGTTAACAATATTTTCAAAAAACTACTCGTAGAGATGAAACAGGTCGATTTATTCTAAGTATTCCATTCATTCGTTATTGAAGGATATTGGCGATTCCAATAGCATTGCAAAAAAATGATTTTTGTCTATTGAGAAAAAACTGAATAAAGATACAGAATGGAAGAAAGGTTATTCAAATTTCATGTCCGAACACCACGAATTGGAACAAATGTCAAAAATAGACTAATATAATGAAGAAAATTCAACTATTGGAAATTTTTATTTACCGCATCATTGCATTTTTAAACCAACTTGTATCACTAGTAAATACAGGCTGGTATTTGATGGGTCGGCTAAATCATCCAGTGGGGTGTCATTGAATGATGCGCAGTTTAAGGGTCCCATTATTCAAAATGACATATTTCCAATAATACTACGTTTTCGAAAATATCGATATGTTTTATGGATGATAAATGAGGAACGACGTTATGAATTGGAAATTTGTAGAAATCTGAAATATATAAGTGTGAATCGAAAATTTGTGTATTTTGTTATCAACCTAACCTAACCAAACTTTGCTAACATAACTATTATATAAATAAGTACCTGCAAGCATAAAAAACGTCTATACTTATATGGAAAAAAAAACTTCTGAGCGTGCGTTGAGATCGACAAAAACGTGTGTTGAGAACGTCTAACGTTAATCTGAGGCTTCTCTCACAGTGGATGCGGATACGCGCCAATAATGGAAACGCGCGGAACCGTCCGAATTTGTGATCTTGCTTATACATGCGTTGAGTTCGCACAGTGACTGCGATAAAAAGGTGCAACCAGCTAGATGCATACAAATAGTTCAAGATGTCCGGTCGTGATTTATATTTGCTAGACAATTCTTTCCTAAGAAGAAGAATCATTCACAAAAGAAGAATGAAGGTATGGGTGAATGAAATACTCAGGAATTTGATGAATTTAAACATATTTGGGATGATTTAAGGAACAATGAAGAAACGTTTTCTAGTTATTTTCGGATGAAAGAAGAAACTTTCAATTACATATTGAATGTAATCAAGGGCAGGCTAACGAAATATTGCAGTTTTCGAGAACCCATTTCTCCAAGGGAATGCCTGGCTTTCAACTGTAAGGTATGTTTTTATTTTTCTATATTCACGAAAGGTACAAGAAATAACAAAAGGACACAATATCGATTTTAAAAATATTATTTTATCAAACTGAACTTGAACATATCCCATACAGTGAAAAACAAATAAAAATAGGTGGGATAAAATGACTGATAGTATCTGGCAAAGAATATTGACTCTCTGTAGGGCTTTGTAAATCTAGTCGAGTAGGGGTGGTTGCTGCTGACATTGAATAATGAGTATTGGCCGAATTTGAAGGGTTTGCTGCTGAAGTACTTTGTTGCCAATGTAATGATGATCGTGATTGACCAGACGAGTACATTTGTTCATTGATCAATACTTGCTGCAACTGCGACCTAACAATTAATTTTCTTGATACAGGTACATATCTTAAATGAGGCAAAAGGCTCATTAAAAATTGGTAATAATCTTCAGATGCATTCTTTTCAAAATACTTTATTTTTTTTTCCTCCAATTCTAGATTTTTTCCTTCAATATTAGTAATCTCAAGTTTTTTGGGTGTTTTTTGAAAGATTCTTTTGATGTGATATTACTGTTTGTTGGTGAATGAACCGATTGATCATTTTCACCTTGCTGCGAAACTATATTACCAAGGGTATTTTGTGTTTCATCACATTTATCATCTTGCGCTTCTGAATCGATTCCTGTTATCTCACGGGCAACATTACCTGATAGCGTCCTTGGCGTCATTATACCTTTCAAGAATAGCAACATAGTAAATTAGGGCCATTTAGACACGAATACTGCATCTGTTCCATCACCTGATCTACCTTGTGTACTCTTTTTAAATTATTTACGGAACGTATCTCGTACACTTCTCCATCGTTTATTCACCTCGTCAACTGTAACAAAAAAATATAATTAATCTTTTTTATTTTAGGTATCTAGCGACAGGTTCATCGTTCATGCAGTTGGGATTTTCGTTTCGAATTGCGGATAATACCGTAGGAAAAATTGTTCAAGAAACATGCAAAGTACTTTGGGATTGTCTTCAGGAAACTCATATGTCTTTCCTAAGAATTTTGGAGAAAATGAAAGTTTTAAAACTGTGTGGGATGTATAGATGGAAAACATATAAGGATTACGAACCCTGCTATTGCGGGCAGTGTGTACCGTAATTATAAGTATTTTTCTATAGTTCTTACAAGCATTAGCTGGTCCGGACTACAAATTTATTAGTATAGACACTGGGGCATACGGCAAGGAGAGCGATGAAGGAATTTAAAATATTAGTGGAGCCCAAACATCGGTGCAAGCAGAAATTATTTTGGAAGTCAGACCCAGACTTAGAATTGGAATGTTTTGAATTAAATACTGTTACATATGGTACAGCTTCAGCTCTCTGGCTTGCTATGTGGTGTTTGCGTCAGTTGGCTTTGGAACATGAATTTATGTATCCAAAGGCAAGTGAAATAATAAAAAATGATTTTTTATGGATGATGTCTTAACCGGGGCAGATTCAGAAGAAGAATTAATAAAAAATCAAAGGGACATATCCATAATTCTAGCAAGTGCAGGTTTCGATTTAAGGAAATGGCTTAGTAATGAATAGAAAGTTTTAAATCGAATTGAAATAGATAAGAATGTAGAATTGGGAATATTGCGTTTAGGAGAAGACGAACAAAATAAAACTATGGGTATTCTTTGGAATTGATATCAAGATATGATATTATATTACATTCGGGAATTCAATGAGACAAAACAACTCACAAAGCGAACCATTTTATCAATAATATGTCAAATTTATGACCCTTTTGGGTTGCTAGGTCCTGTTATTATTGATGCAAAAATTTTAATTCAAAATTCATGGAAACTAAATTCTTGGGATCAGATATTATGAGAAGAATTAATTGCAGATTGGAGCATATTCAAAAGGAAACTGTCCAAAATAAATCAAATGAAAATTTCTAGATTTGCATTTATTGAAAATTATATTTCAGTCGAAATTCATGGCATCTGAAAAAGCTTATGGTGTCTCTTTCGGGCGCATTTTGGCTTAGAAATTGCACTTTCAACAAAATAATTTTTCATTAGAAAAATTTAGAAAAATATTTTTCATTCGAAAATATATTTCATTTTAGTAAATAATTGAGTTTTGCTATTGAAAACTTCGATTTTCACAAAACAGATGCGGGAACGCCCTTACGGCGAATTCTAGCCAATTAGAGCGCGTCGTTCAGCTAGCCGTATTATGAAAACGGGCGAGCGGATCGAACGCCACATATTGATCCAGACCAGTGTTAGATTCGCGTCGTCTTCGTATAACCGCTGGTTTTCCAAGTTTTCGATAATAATCGCCGAAAAAACGCAGTTTAGATTGGTCATCTGCTCCAGAATACCAAGGTTGTACCCTTCCTTACTTTATGTTAGTTTTTTGCATGCGTAGTTTTTACCACACTGCAAAAAACTAAGGCCCTCTTCAGAAAAAAATACTTTCCCGCCAAATTTAACTGCTTTCCCATTTCCGCGCCAAAACACAAAAAGCATGTCTGGCACCGGCCAGAGACCTCGTACTCCGGATAGGGGTACGAAACCACCCATTAATATCAATTCCGCAACAGAATTCACAATTCTAAGCCCAGATTCCCCCGAAACGGACGCAAATACAAGCCAACTATCAGAAATGCCCACCTTCTCGGGTGTGCTCACCCGTTCTAGGGCAAATTCGAACTCTTCTATTCACTCTAACTTATCTACAAGATCTCAAGCTCCAACTACCTCAAAATCAAACGATAAAAATGTCGAAAATCAGCCCAAATCTCAAGATTCACCAACACTTACTGAATTATTCAACATTAGAAACCTTCCCGACAACATGAAATTCCAGGCCGAAGTGTATGACCTTTTAGTGAGATCTGACGTTCTAGGCGGAAACCTTGAAAACATCAAGGTTAACCCAAATAGAACCGCATTAATCGAAACCATAGATCCGATTGATATCGACAAGATCCGTAAAAAAATCAGGCACATCGGCGGATGTCCTAAAATCGAGATCAGAGACCTCCGAAACCACAGAGAAAGGCTGGCGATCTCCACTAAGGAGCCCTCTATGTCATTCGTCATTGGAGACGTTGACGAAAACCTCACTAATGAGGCAAATGCAAAGCATTTCAGGGATACCGGCGTTGAATTTGAGAAATTGTGGAGAATCATCTCCAGGGCACGACAAGAACCAACAAAAATGGTGCGAGTTATCACACATAGCGCAGAAACATATTCCCGAAAACTCGCATATGGCATACACATTTACGGACTCAAACATAAGTGTGAGAAATCCAACACCCCTTCAGCCCTCCTTCTCATAAAATATTGCAGCCGATGCTGCAAAAGCGGCACGACATCGCCGAATGCAGAGGAAATCTGAAATGTCCCTTCTGCGGAGGGGACCACAAAAGTGCAGAATGCACGAAAAATTAACGAACCCAAATGCCCTAATTGTGGGGGCAGTCATCCCGCATTTTCGATGAAATGCCAACAAGCACGATAAACAGCTCCCATAATGCCAACAAAAGATCGATTGCCACTCGAGAATGTGATTGCGACAATGATCGATATGAACGAGCTCTTCACGTTTCTATTGCTCAATGCCCTCCCAAAACTTCGAAAAGATATTCTCAACCAACTAAACAAAATCTCGCAATCTCTGTTCGGCTGGACATGCATTTCCATCCCAGGCCCGAACTTCAGACTACATTTCAAACCATACGTAAGGCCAACATATCAATGAATGGTGAAGGAGTGGAGGGTTTGATCAATGACGACTTTGTGATAGGAACCGTCAATATCCAGGGATTGAGAAATAAAAGACTCCAAGTAAAAAATCTTTTATATACACACAATATTCAAGTCCTGGGTATTGTTGATACCTTAATAAAATCATCACCAAATTTCTCGGGTTACAGCGCAATTAGTTAAGAAAAATCTCAATTCTCGAGGGGCATTTGTCTACTAGTAAGACACGGCATTGCATATAAAAAACATGGATTGCCACGAGTTTTTGAGAATGTAGACTGCCTGGCGGTCGACATTTTCGGAAACGGGGAAATCATAACATTTTTCACTTATTACAACAGACCAAAAATTGAAATTCCGGCTGACTTTATTGAATACTTTTCAACATTAAACAGAGCCGTGTTGCTAGGAGATTTTGATGCTCGTCATACTCGATTCGGAGATGGATCAACAAATAGGGATGGCATAATTCTGTCAAATTTGTTGATAGATTTCCCAATTTATCGTACAAGGAATGTCATGCCGACGTTTATTAATAACTTCGGAATGTCCATTATCGATCATATCTTATGTACAGAAAGGTGCATAGATAGGATGGGTTGAGAATATTCCGTGGGTGATACCGTAACGCCGGATCACATGCCACTCCTTTTACGAACAAGATTGAGAAAAACCATTCCACTACCCCCAAACACAAGAACTTTCGAAAACTATAAACGACATTAATATATTCCAGGCCAACATTGAACAAAAAATTGCTGAAACCCCGATACCAGTCCCAAATTCAATCCAAAATATTAATCGTGCTGTAACAGTTCTTGAAAACATCATAGTAGAAGCCTCTGAATCTTCCCCTCAACTACCACGGCTATCAAACATTGCCAAGATTTAGTAAAAAACAGAGTGGAATCGACTAAACGCCCAAATAAAATTAAAAATTATAGAGAAACCAAATGGATCGAAACCACTCTGGAATTAGATTACAGAGATGGGAAAGCATTTTGGAACACTTTGAAAAAACTAACAGGCAAATACAATAAAACATTATCCTATCTAAAAGTAGATAACGACATACTGACAGATAATCTCGCAAAATCTAATGCATTCAAAAATCACCTTTCGGAAATTTATACAACTCCGCAAAACGAACATTTCGACAATGAATTTTTCGGGAATGTAGAAAGAGAAATTTGGGACTTTACTAGGCAACATCCAGGAAACATCCCAATAAATCCAGATTGCCCTCTGAGGAAGGCGATCACAGTAAAAGATATTGAGATCGCCATTCACAGGGGGAAAATACCGCCCCAGGGCCTGATTCCATTAACAGACGCACAATGCAACAATTACCCGTCACAATCTACCCCATTCTAGCCCTCCTAATGAATTCATGCCTGGAACTTGCATATTTTCCGCGAGCGTGGAAATTTGCAAGTTCAGTCATGATTCCTAAACCTGGTAAAGATCCCACAAAATTAGACTCATACAGGCCAATTAGCTTAATAAACGTGCCTGGCAAAATATTTGAGCTAATTTTGAAATTAAGTATATCCCAATATATCGAAATTAATAACACCATCCCCCCCTATCAACATGGTTTCAGAGCCGAGCATTCAACCCAAAACGTATTGATCGAATTTACCACAAATGTAGTCACAAGTTTAAACTCCGGACATTGCACTGTAGCGGTCTTTTTAGATATCCAAACGGCTTTTGACAAAGGTTGGCATGCAGGACTAATTCAAAAACTAATTTCCATTAACATACCAGAACATTTCGTAAGATTAATAACTTCATGTACTGCTAATAGAAAAACACAAGTAAGGGTCGCGGATGCAATGTCCGATCCCCCCCATTTACCCCCCAATCAGGAGTACCACAAGGTTCCATACTGTCCCCATTACTTTTTTCAGTATACGTACACGATATTCCAAAAACTTTCGAAATTCTCCAATATGCCGACGATACAGTCTTATACTCATCCGCAAAATCAACCCAAACAATCCTATTCAAACACCCAAACCTCTCACAAAAACCATCCCAGAGACCTGAAGAATTAAATCTCACGCTTTTGGAGGAGAGACTCGTTTTGCAAGACGAGGCGTGCTATTTGGGCGTTACTTTCACGAAAACTCTCAACTGGCAACCCGACTTAAGACAAAACACTCGACAAAGTCAGGAAACGAGCCTCGATTCTAAGAGCGCTGGGAGGAAAATTCGGCAGATGTCATCCCGACACTCTCATACACACGTATGAAACCTATATCAGACCAATTTTAGAATATAAATCAAATATTTATGCATTATTAAATTCAAGACAAGAACACTCAATACGTTGTACTGAAAGAAAAATCCTAAGAACCTGTCAATACCTACCCAGACTCTCTCCATCAACAGAAGTTTACGATAATATCGATATTGAACCTATTATCTCTCGATTTCAGAAGCTGAGAAGCGGTTACGTCGAGCGGACAGCCCGAGGAGACAACGAAACGGCCAGAGCGAACCTGATGTCCCCCTGGGCCCCCGACCGACGCGGACTGCTTCATAAGCCAAAGAAAAAATTTCCACATCTACCAGCGAGACTTCTAGCCACAGTAAACGAACTTCCGGAAGAATATTCAGACTACTTAGAAACTATTCCACTCATTTTCAGATGAGAAGCCTCAAAGCATATCCAACGAGTATGACAACAATGTCGATGTTATCCACACGTGGTACTCCAACACCCCCGATGGCATCCAGCAGGATGGACCCCCAATGTCAAGTTCATGTGCAGTTTTTAGGTTTTCTGCGGTTTCCCGCTGCACGTTCCTCAAGAACGCCGAATGAACTACCAGGAGAACAATAAAGAGCCGCAGCTCTCCTCACCACCCCCACAAAAATTTCAAAATTTAGTTAGAAAATTAATATTGTTATCAGAAAGGAAAATAAAATATTTAGCCGTCCCTGAAAAGAACGGAGAGTTCTATAACAGGGACTTAGGGAAAACTTTCGAATCAAAATTAAATGAGAAACCTGTATACAAAAGAACTGAATAAACTATTACATTGCAAAAAAAAAATCGTACGCCAGTTCAGTCTCACTCAAGAATCTAGTAGTCCAGTCGCCTTCGCTGTGGATGCAGATAATCGAATCTTTTTCAACGTTGCAAATTTGGATCAATTTCTTCGTGAATGCTCAGAGGGAAATTGATGCCAGTCTTTCTTTTACCGTAGTAGCTTGAAGTTTGTATGAAGGCGAGCTACAAAAAGCCTTCGAAAGGAATTCTATGAAACACTTCGCATCGGAACGAGTTCAGCTGGTAGCGGAAAATAAAGTTGAACCTTTACTGATCCTACCCACTACCACTCCTACCCTTCGCTTAGAAGTCTTGAGCGAACCCTCTGACAGCCGAGCTGAAGACAGGGCTCATTGGATTCTAGGAAATCGTAATCACTCACGGAAGGGTGCACGAGTCCTGAGATTTCGGTCTGTAGATAATCTCAGGTAATAGGTCCGAAACCGAATGAAGTTTCAATGCAGGGTCCTGGCTTGGAGATATTAGGTTTTTATATGAATTTCAGAAGTCCGATAGGAAACGCGATTCCGAAGTTAAGGGTATAAAATATCACATTCGATTGTTTACTCAAGGATGGAGAAACTTCGAATTGTGTATTGGTTTATTTCAAGAGGAGATAAAGCTGATTCCATTAGCGAACAGCTATGGAGATTTCTGTGGACGCAGAAAATACACGAATTGTCTGTCTGTGTGCACACGGCCAGAAAATACGACGAGAAACTAGTTGTGTTAAATCTTTCGTGATCAGTTTTTCTTTTAAAAATCAAACTACGAATATTTTTATTCTATGAGGTAATAACTCTGTTAGATAAATTTTTGTTTGATGAATCCTTCTGTATAGCAGTCGGATATAGGTAATAAATCTGATAGAGATATTTTTACTTAGTCTCAATTTCAAATAAATTCGAATACAAATAATTTCGTTTTCTAGTATTGAAATTTACTAAAACTTTGCTCTCATAAGGGAAGCGTTAGGAAGTATTATTTAGTTTTCGAAGTACCTAGAACTTAGTACTTGGCTCTCTCCTGACTCCGAAGCGGTAGATACGCGCGAGTATGGAAAAAAGAACTCACGGAGAGTTTAGCCAGGGCAATTTTTGAAATTTTCATAATCAAAATTCAACTCGCGTTGACAACCGACATGACGCCGCTAGTGGGGCAAATGTAGTATAGAGCCCTTTTCGAAAAAGAGCTAATTATGTTTCTCAACTTCGAGAAGAAGCTGTTGCCAGTCATTTGTTCTTGGCGAAAACTGACTAGAAATTTTCAGAGTGGCTCGAATTACCATGAAATACATAAATTCATATACATTTTGTATACAGGGTAATGAAAAAAACATAGCCATATGTTATTGAAAAAAACATGGCCGCCTGTTGCAGGGGAAAAACATAACCACTTCTCATTGGAAAGGAAAAAAAAACATGGTTCGCAGTCATTGGAACGAAAAAAAAAAAAAAAAATTTACAGAGTGGTTCGAATTACCATGAAATACATGAATTCATATACATTTCGTATACAGGGTGTACCAAAAAAGTCGATGTCTCCGATTCAGCTGAGTTTCAACGAGGCAATGTGAATCGATGTACTTGAGCCATTTTGGCACTTGAAAGTCGATATAAAAAATAAAAAATTCAGTTTCCGTCCTATCATAGCAAGTGAGGTGTCAAAGGAAAGGAGAACACCCATATAATCTAAATTCATCAAGCTCCGCCCTCCAACTTTATCGTAGAACAATAAATCGCGATTTGAATGTCGTAAATTACATGAAATAACAAAACCAATACTCAATTTGTATTGGACGCATCGAGGACAGTCCAAATTCATCAAAAACGAGAAATGTTAAAATTGAGGTTTCGAACCCACGACCGCCAGATCTCCAAAATTCGATTTCGATAATTTTGGTATCATTGGATTCGTACCGATGTCAAGATACATGAATAAACATGTTCCGGTGTCAAAAGGGCACTAGGAGCTAACTTTATTACGGGGTGAGATACAGAAGAGTGTGCCCACTCTAACAAGACAACTTTGACTGGAAAACGTGAATATAAGAAATATGCACTCACTCACACTGGTTAAATGGAGAATAAACTCCTTTCAGCTAACCGTGCAAGAAAATTGATACTTTGCTTTCAGAGTGTGAGATGTGATAAGAAAAGTATGCTGTTGGTGATAACGCAAACGGAAACTGGTGTCCGGTGATTATTCTAATTCGGGAAAGTCAACAGGAAACGACAATCTGTGATTGTTGATAAAATAATGCGTCAGTGGTTATCAAGGAAAATGAACAGGAAACTTGGTCAGAGCATGTGTAGAGAGGAAGTGTGCGGTGAACGCAAACGGAAAATGGTGTACGGTGATTATTCTGATTCGGGAAAGTCAACAGGAAACTTGGTCAGAGCGATAGATGTGATAAGAAGAGGAAGTGTGCTGCCGGTGATAACTCAAACGGAAACGGCATCCGGTGATAATTCTAATTCGGGAAAGTCCACAAGAAACAGTATTCGGTGACACATGAAGGTGTTTCTGCGGTTGATATGACAACGATTGTTTATCCATAGGCTCTGCTTACCGCAAAATGGCAAACAATATAAATATTCAGTTCACAGTTTCTCCAGTTCAGTCAGACTTCGAACGTGTGTTTCAATTCGTACGCTGTAACTGTATTTACAATTTTCTTAACGTCAAATGTATAAATGCTCTCACTGTAGAGTGTTTTTTAAACATCGACTGCTGTGTTCTATTCAGAGTCTGTATGATATAAAATTATATATTTTGACAGATATATCTCTTTCAAATAATATTTCACAAAGGAGTGTTACCGGGAATTGTGTCATTTCCTTCAATTTTGAACATCTTGATCTTGACCGTCTTGTGGTATTGCATTTGGTCTTGAACTCTCCTCCAGGGTGTTTGTCTGTAGCTGACAAGGATTCTGTGGAACTTTTGATGTGTCGAAATTGTTTGAGGGTGTTCGTGAAGGATTGTTCGAACTATCCGGAAGTTTAGGAATTTGTGACAAATACTTCACATTGAACATTCTTCAGGTAAGTGTATTTCCATACTTTGTTCATGATATGGAACATTTGAAAATTAATTTGAAAATTCCTATAGATAAAAGTTATTGCTATCATCTCAAAAATTAAACCAAACGCTAGCATGTTCGTTTTCGGGGGCCTATTTTAAAAACATATTGAACTGTAATCGCATACGTAAAGGTGAATAACTGACTTCAATTACGGTAACCTCAAAGGGGTGTGTGTGTGTTCCAGAGATGTCAGAGCAATTTTTGGGAAAAGATGAAATTTTGTTTGACAATAAAACGACATTAATTTTCCATGTTATTTATTTTTTGATCATTAGGCAAATACAACTGTATATCCATCATGTACCTTATGAACATTATACATATGCTTGTAGATTGTTGTTCGTCCCATGACTTTGCCACATTTTTCACACAGAACGGATCTCCTATCGTAATCATGTTGCCATTTCTTGAAATCTTCGTAGCTGCTCCATGATTCTCCATTGAATGGTATCCATTTACCTTTATTCGAATTGCTGGTTATAAAACATTTGTCGCAAAGTTCACGCTCACTTTGATATTCTCTGGAGCACAGTTTGCAGAACATTGTTATAAGAGAGAGAGTTGTTACTTCAACAACTTCTGACTAAAAAATGAGTCTCAATCTCTCTTTGTATTCCTATGTTACAGTGGGGATTCCCTAGCGATAATCGATACGTTACCGTGGTTACTCATTCATAGCGGATTTTGTACAGATATGTCTTATTTACATCACTTTTACATGTATTCTTATGGGAATAAAGCACACATTGTGATAAAGTCGGGGGCCTTTTGGAGGAAAATGAAAGCGTTTCGTCAATACGTTACCATGGTTACTCATTCATAGTTGGTTTTGTACGAATTCTTCATTTTGCACCACTTTTACATGTATTCTTATGGGATTAAAGCACACATTTTGATGAAATCGGGGGCCTTTTTTGGAAAATGAAACGTTCAGTCTTCGGTCTACCGTTTTACTTTATACATTGCACTGCTGATTTCAGTCTGTTTGTTTCAGATCATTGTGCGGTTCAGACTTGTTTTGTGGTGAACAAAAATCATTGTGATGTCTACAGTGCAAAAATTCAACATTGTTAAAGATAATGTTAGAAAAATTCGACGTTTTGGACTCCAGGGTAGAACTTTGGAGTTCAAAATTGCGAATATACCCAAGGGTGCGGAACCTGTGGGGTGGGTGAGGGATGCAATCACCCAAATCATTCTCAAAGGAACGGAGGAAGTGGAGCCAACCGATCAGATTGGTTTCACTTTCTGTTCCAAGGATTTTGCCAGGGGACAAGGGTGGATGCGTTTTAAGCCTGCATCGGAAGTGACAATTGATGATGTGTGGCAGAGAATTTCTGCCATATATCAATCAAATTCCACAGGACTCAATACGGAAACTTTCTGTTTGGGAATAACGACGGTTCATTTGCCTACGGGCAAAGGTCGTGAAAGATACTACAATACTTTCAAAGAAGAAAGTAGAAAGCGTAGAGGTATCATTGTTATTAATAATAAAGATAACTTGTGTCTACCTCGTGCTCTTGTACTTGCCAGAGCCTATGTCGATAAAGATCCTGAGTTGCAAACAGTACGTCGAGCTAATAGAAAACTGCAGGGACAAAGAGCCAGAGAACTGATGCAAGTCGCTGGTGTCTCCATACCTGAGGATGGCGCTGGAATACCCGAACTCCAGCAATTCCAGAAGCACATGAACTATAAAATCATTGTATATGACTATGGTTCGAAGGGTCGTAATGTAATATTCGAAGGTGATGGTGTTGGTCCTTCATTGAATTTGCTTCATCACGAGAGGCATTACAATGTTATTACTTCCCTTACTGCAGCATTCTGTTGTAATTATTTCTGCGAAGACTGTCATGTACCCTACAATTGTAAAGAAAAACATAGATGTAGAAGGACATGTCCAGGATGCCGACAGTCGCCCTCTTGTCCCACTGCGGTTTCTGTAAAGTGTGAGTCTTGCAAGAGATCTTTTCGCGGTCAGATATGTTTCAACAATCACTTGCAACATCATATTTGTGAAACGATACGTCGTTGTGAGGAGTGTTTCAAGGTAATACCAATCAACAGGAAGCATACCTGCGGAGAGATCTTTTGTAAGGTCTGCATGAAACATCAGCCTCAAGACCATCTTTGTTTTATACAACCCGATACTCGCACCCCTCCGTCTGGAAATTTCCTTTTCATCTTTTATGATTTGGAAACGCGTCAAGAGATGGTTCAGGCTGATGGTTCTCTTCTGCATGAACCCAATCTTTGCGTTTATTCTCAACGTTGTCACAATTGTATTCTAGAAAAAAGTTTAAATGTTTGTCAATCCTGTGGCTTCATACAAAAAGTCATCAATGGTCATGATGTTATTTCAAAATTTATGGATCATGTATTACAAATGAGAAAAAAATTCAAAATTGTTACAGTCCTTGCACACAATGGTGGTGGTTTTGACCATCAATTCATTCTCAATTACATTTTAACCAAGACCGATCTCACTCCCGATCTCATTATGAGAGGTACCAAACTGATTTCCATGATGGTCGGCAACGTCAAATTCCTTGATTCTCTGAATTATTTTCCCATGGCCCTCTCCAAACTCCCAAAGGCTTTTGGTTTCACTGAATTGAAGAAAGGATATTTTCCCCATCTCTTCAATACTGTTGATAAGCAGAATTACATAGGACCAATACCTCCTCTCGAATATTATGATCCTGATAATACAAAAGATGAAAAAGCTAGAGAAGAGTTGATGAAATGGCATGCTGATAAAGTCGCTAAAAATTATAATTTCCATTTTCAGAAAGAAATTGAGGAATATTGTATATCTGATGTCGATATTCTCACTGAGTCCTGTCTGAAATTCCGAGACTTATTGATCAGTGAGACTCAAGTTTGTCCATTTATGGAAGCAACCACGATTGCATCGGCCTGTAACAAAGTATATAGACGCAACTTCCTTAAACTCAACACCATTGGTATAATCCCAAAGAGAGGGTACAGATGGCGTGATAATCAATCAAAAATCGCCATTCAATGGATGGTTTGGGAAGAACACCAAAGACGTATTGATATTCAGCATGCTGCGAAAGGTCAGGAAGTCCGAATTGCTGGAGTTAAAGTGGATGGATATTGCGAAGGCACCAATCAAGTCTTTGAATTTGAAGGCTGTTATTACCACGGGTGTCCTCATTGCTTTGCGCATCAAAGAGATTCACCCCTCAAGGAAGAACCTTCTGAAACGATGAATCTCAGATATGAAGCAACCACAGCTAAAAAAGATAGACTCAAGTCTCTAGGTTATGACGTAATCGATATGTGGGAATGTGATTTCAAGAGGCAACTAAATGACAACAAAGAGTTGCAAGAATATGTTGAAAATCACCCATTAGTATTGCAAACACCACTCAATCCTAGAGATGCATTTTACGGTGGTCGAACAGGGAACACCTCTGAATATTATAAGGCTCAGAATGATGAAAAAATAAAATATGTTGATGTCTGTTCCCTTTATCCCTGGGTCTGTAAATACGGAAAATTTCCTGTCGGTCACCCAAAGGTACGTAGGCTCAGAATGTCCGACACTGTCTTTGGTGTCAGGATTGATTAGGTGCAAGGTGCTTCCTCCTAGAGAGTTATTCCATCCTGTTTTGCCAGTGAAAATGAACAACAAACTTATGTTTGTTCTTTGTCGTGCATGTGGACAGAATCTCAGCTTTGATGACTGCTCACATTCCGATGAAGAACGATCATTAATAGGAACATGGACTGTTGAGGAAGTACTCAAGGCTATTGACAGAGGGTACGAGGTCTTGGAAAAATATGAAATATGGGCATACGATACCGTTCAGTTTGGTAAAGATGTTACAGGTCTATTTACTGATATGATGAACAAATTTATCAAAATCAAACAAGAATCATCCGATTGGCCATCAAATTGTCAAACTCAAGCCGAAAAAGATCGGTATATCGACAGATTCTTAGAACGAGAAAATATCACACTGGACTTTTCCAAGATCATTTACAACCCAGGGTTACGGTCATTGGCGAAACTAATTCTTAATTCCTTTTGGGGAAAGTTTGGCCAACGAGAGAACCAACCCAAAACCTCGATTGTCAATCAATCGGCAGAATTTTTCAGAATGATGTCAAATCCCACAATATACGTCAATACGGTACTCCCTGTGAACGATTGTAAATTGGGAGTACAGAGAAGAGGCTTGTGATTCTCTGCCCACAGTAAACGTGGTAATAGCAGCCTTCGTTACTGCTATTGTACAGTTATCTTGAACAATTGGAAAAACGAGTTTTATATTATGATACAGAATCCGTTATATATGTTTCCAGACCCAGGGAGTTTGATATCCCTACCGGAGAGTTTGTCGGCGATATGACTGATGAACTTGAGAAAGAAGGTCTCGATTCATATATCACGGAGTTTGTATCAGGAGGCCCCAAAAATTATAGCTATACCTTATGGTCGACAAAAGATCGGGAACATAAGACCGTGTGTAAAGTCAAGGGGATATCTTTGAATCATTCAGCGTCACAACTGATCAATTTTGACGTCATCAAAGATATGGTTTTGACGCCATGTGACCCTATTTATATTGTAAACAAACAAATTCGGCGAACACAGAAGCACGAGGTAGTAACTTTGGAGTGTTCAAAAAAATACGAACCAAAATCCCTAAAAAGAAAGTTTCTCTCCGATCACAGTTCTGTGCCTTTTGGGTATAAAAAATCTAATAAGAATTTGTAATGTGATTCCAGAATTTGTAACCACAAACACAGTCTGAGATGGATGATGACGACACCGACAACGACAATCTGCTCAGATAGGTGAACAAAATCAGTGAATATGTTGGATGAAATTCATAATTGTTGAAAAGCCTCTCAATTTCGATGAATCAATGAACCGTCTTTATTAAATTAGAGACCGTAGTTCATGCTGTCGAAAATTTCAATGAATTAATGAATCGCCTCCATTAACTTGGAAACCTGTATTCGTGCTGTTGATATAGAAAAAGAGGCAAAATTATCAATTAAGGATTTCCCCCATCATATTTATTGTTCCAAATGGTAGGCCTATTAGTTATCGGTGTTTAAGATTCGTCTTAAACAACGATAACAAGTGGGGATTCCGAAGGTTTGAACCTTCATAACGAGGCCGTGCACACACAACTCCAGTCTTTTGTAAGACATCCTCTTGGGTTGGCCATGGAAAATGGTGTGTTTATAAGTACATTTGGATCTGAGTTTTTGTTCCATTTGATGTGATTTCAAAGTATTCCCATAATAGCCGCTCAATTATAAAGATTTTGGTTTGAGGTTATGTATACCCATATTCGGGCAAAGTATATTGAATTGTTCAACTGTATTTTTCTAGTAAATTATACTTGTAATATGTATATTGATGGACAAAATATATATGACCATCTGCTCTACTGATGTCACTTATTATGACGTACAGTCATTGAACGAGAATGATGCCGAGTGTGATATTTTCAGGTTTCGGTATATGTGAAATGACAAATAACATAAATCTTTTAATATCTATATATATATTTATTATATACAATATAACTTAGTTTACACATGATATTCTTCATCTTTGGTGAATAGCATCTTCGATCTGTTGATGTATCAGTAGTTTCATCCGTTTATATTTGGCTAGTAGCGCGTACGGTATGTTGGAAGTATTATATAGGGATCGGGTTCTGTATGTCTCTGTTTTAGCTGTGATGTATCGAATTTCTTCACATAGTATGGAGAGTATTTCTTTTCATTATTTGCTTTCTTAACATCCCTTCGTCTTTTAGGTGGGAATAGTAGAGATATAATATTCCTATATTTCCACGAGCCGTTGGAGTTCACAGGTCTATCAGCCTTGTATAGTTTTTTATGAGCATTAGTTAGTTCCAAAATATTTTTGTATGCCACCGAGTCTTCTGATTCGTAATGTTGCGGCACTCGTTTCAGCAATAGTTGCAATAGTCCTTCTATTAGAACGAACTTTCTGTTGTGTACAACAAGTTTATCGTTTTTGTATGCTACAGGAGTGTGTCCTATAACATACCCTTTATCAAAACGTAAGCCATAAATATCAGACTCAATCGTTGTATTATCTTGAGTGGTATGTTGTTTTGGAGAATTTTCACACTTCCTTCCCACTGAATGCTCCTTTACGTCACACATCTTGTTGGATACTGAATTTATTTCGTTGATTACCCTCTATGTATAGCAAACTGACACATACAAGGCCATTCTAGTCGTTTTCGATACACAATACTGCGCCATACTAACGAGCAGTTTGTGTCATACTGCGCCATACTAGTCGTTTTCGATACACAGTACTGCGCCATACTGCTCCATTCTAGTCGTTTTCGATAGACAATACTGCGCCATACTGCGCCATTCTAGTCGTTTTCGATACACAATACTGCCCCATACTAACGAGCGAAATGTGTCATACTGCGCCATGAACCCCAATTTGTCCACGGGCCAAAGCCACGGTGGGCCAATCCCCCCAAATTTTCCACGGACCAAAGCCACGGGCCAACCCTCACATGTCCCTTTGGGCCAACATCACGGTTGACCAACCCAACTCGACCCAAATATGACCGTTTGCACCCCACTAGCTGGACCAACCCCCTACTTTCGATCTTTGAAGGAGGTTCCG